>CAWUFW010020021.1:0-165089 GCA_963921515.1 Calotriton arnoldi
GAATGTGCATTTGGTGTGACTAGCAAGGCTGAAAGTCTGCACGCCACTGGCTAGCAGGCTCACTGAGTAGTTGTCACCCCCCATAGTGTGTAGTGACTTGCACTGGACAGGTATGGTGCAGTGACAGTGCATTTGAACATGGTTTTACTTCCCATGCAATGATACCATGTAGTGACGTCTGGCAAACTGTCCATGGGCAGCTTTGCACTGCCTGTGTACATCATGTGCCCCTGTGATTGAGACATGTATATACAACTGTGTCATGCACGGATATGTTGCATGTGTGGTAATGGCCTTTTCACTTTGTCATCCTGACAGGTTAATGCCCATCGGAAGCAGGAAATCTGGAAGGACATAGTCCGGGCCGTCCGGTCCGTGAGGGGTCTACAAGCGCCGGATCCGCAACTGCCAGAAGAGGTGGCAGGACCTTCGGGGCTGGACCCGGAGGATTGCACGGGTCCAGCTGAAGCTGTCGCCTCCTCGCAGGAGGGGCGGAACACGGACCCTGACCCCCCACATGCTCCAGATCCTGGCGGTGGTGTTTCCAGACATGGATGGGCAGCTGAAGGCCAGACAGCAGCAAGGAGGGGTGAGTCAAAGACTGCACTGTGAACTCTGTATTACATGCTTTGTGCCCTCCTCTGGCCTGGTTCAACTGCCACAGTGCAGCAGTCATGTTGTCCAGGAACCATGTCCCTCTATTGTGCACTGCCCACTGCTCATCTGATACCCAGGTGTGGCCCTTACATTCAGGGAATTGTGTCACTTGGGACTGTGTCCTTGCAGTTTGCTTCACTAAAGGTGGGGGACAGCATCTGTTTCCCTAACTCTGTTGTGGGCATCATGGGTGGGTCCATTGTTCACACAACGCCTGGGTTTGGACATGTGATCTGCGTGTTGCTTTGATATGCGGTCCACTTGCTGAGCTGAGCCACCACATGTGCCTGGGGTATGTGGCACACGCCCATGCAGCGGGTGGGAACAATGTTTGGGCCCCAGGAGTGTGCAGATTACGTGTGTCACACATACATAGCCAGCTATCCACTGTCCAGGGCACATCCCTCATTCATGTGGAGCAGGACAGTCATGCCTACTCCAGGCCATGCAATGCACTCTGTACTCCCACTCCCGTGTGTCAGCTGACACATTGTGCACAGTGATTTGACCCCTCAGGTGTCTGCCTCTGTGTCAGTGTGCTGTGGATTAGTTGCCAGGACTGCTGGGGTGTTTCTTGGTAGGGGCTCAGCATGCCCCTGGAGATGTGACCATAGGAGACGATACTTGTGTGTCACATAGGTGTTTGATCAGCTGCCCGTGCAGACTGGGATATGCGAATGTGAAGTTCAGGCAGCTGTTCTCCATTCACAGCAAATTGTGAGGGGCTCAGGTTCAGAGGGTAGTGTCACAGGTCTCCCATATGTCCAATAGGTGTGACCTGGACAGATGAGGGTTAAGATGATGTGTTGTGTGGGGGATGTACATGTGCACTTGTGCAGCTCCAGGACTTGCATTCCCCATGACCTACTATTGTGACACAGTGCATAGTGTTGTTGTCTGGCTGCCAAGTCATACATCACTGAGACAGTGATGTATGACTTAGCAGTCATGCCTCTGCCATGGCATGTGTCAACTTATTGGTGGTCCTGCAGGGGAGTGACATGTGCTACATGCACACCATTGTGGCGATGGCTATCAGGACATGGGTGCATCATGGTGTCTGTCGCTGGTATGCATCACATGCATTTCCTATTTGACTCTGGGCATCCCTTTCATCCGGAAACCTGTACTGACTCAGTGGCAAGAGCTGTGATGTGTGCATGTCCACATGCCACACCGTGTCCTCTGCACTGTCCAACTACTGTGTACTTGGTGCATGTGTCCACACTGGGGTGTTGCAATCCAACAGACACCAGACAGATGGGTGCAAGGCCATGTGGGATGTGAGTGCCATGCTTGGCATCAGACTGACAATTGGCTTCTCCTGTTCAGTTCGGGCACTTTTAGCAATGTACAACTAATGATGCCAGGGCTTGCTCTGTAATGTGCTGTGCTCACAGTGGTGTGTGCGTTTGGTGCAGGTGACTGATGTCTGTCTGTTTCCCCATTGTTTGCAGATACATCCACGGCCACGGAAGGGGACAGCTCCACGGACCAGGAGGAGCCAGAGAGCCAGACTGGGTCAGCAGCCGAGGAGTGGTCGGAGGGACCCAGTGGCACGGAGGGCGAGGGGAGCCACACAGAGGAGTCCTCAGCACCATCCACCTCAGCTGAGGACCAGAGCAACTCGGAGGATGACTCCCTTGTGGAGGCGGGTGTCAGCAGCCACCACACCCCAGCTAGTGTTGCTGTCCCCGCCACCACCAGCACCACCACCGCCCTCCCATCGGCTCCCATTCCCCAGGTCCGTGGAGGCTCCCATGTTCGGGAGCGTGTCTCCTTTGGGCCAGGCACCGCACCCCCTGCCCCTGTGTCCCCTGCTGCCCTGAGTGAGGAGTCTGTGTACCTCCTTCGCCAGCTCCATGTAGGGCAGACAGCCATGCTGAGTGTCCTCCATGCGCACACCGCACTGTTGACTCAGCTGGTGTCGTTCATGGAGGGCATCTCATCGGGCATGTCTGACCTACAGAGGGGCAACAGGTCCATGGACTCCTCCCTGACGGCAGCAGTGTCCCTCCTCAGACAGTCCCTCACCCCTCCTGCCTCTGCTCCATCCACACTCCCCAGCACCTTACCCGTCCCAAGCACACACACACCGGCACAGGCACACACCAGCACACACACGTCCAGCACACAGACACACACGCCACAAACTAAACGCACACGCACGCACAGTCAGGGGACTGAAACCAGACTCACAGGGGATGGGGCCCTGGTACACACACACGCATCCACGGGCACTGCGCAGTCCTCAGTTGCCTCTCCCTCCAAAGCACCCTCCCTTACCTCACCTGCAACCCCAAAGACCCAGCGCCTCTTCCTCAGTGACCTCGGCCTCTTCCCCTCCGATCCAGCTGCCCCAGCATCCAGGGGGAAGAGGAAGCCCCCACACGGAGCAGAGTGCCCCTCGCCCCCGGACACCCTCCCCCAGGCGCAGACAGACTGAGGCCCCCACCCGCAAGTCCCCCGGAGTGCTAAGAGCAAGACCCCGCCGCCGCCCTGCAGCTCAAGCACCAGGTCTCCTTCCTCCATCCCTCAGGCCCCCACTCCACAGGTGCCCCCACCACACCCTGCCCCAGGTTCCCCCACCCACAGATATACCATCCCCAAGAGGCTCCGGCCTTCTCCCCCTGCCACTTTCTCTCCCGGAACCACACCCCCTGCTGCGCTTGTCTGTGCCACTGATGTGGTGAGGGTGTCCTCCCCCTCTGTCCAGCCCACCTTGCCTGTTCCCCATTCTCCTCCCATGGTGGTAGGCACTGCAGTGGAGTCCACTACCACCCTGTCTGACTTGGGCACTGCAGTGGCGGACCTGTCCACTCCATCTGCAGGGTCCACTGCAGTCGTGCCGGCACCCACAACATCTGCGCCATGCCCCCCAGTTGTGCCGGCACACACCATGTCAGACACCTCCACTGCAGTTGTCAGTGGCTCTCCCTCACCCACCACCCCTTCCCTGCTTCCTCCTGGTGAGCCCTGATCCTGTCCCTGCGGTGCCTGGCCTACCCCCCCGGTTGCCCCTCCTAGTGGATTGTCCCTGGTTCTGTGCAGGCATGTGTAGGGTGGCATCTGCCACTGTCACCCACTTGTGACTTTGTTGATGGACTGGCCATTGGCCTTTGTTTATGTTCTACCGGACTTCTACTTTTAATGCCACATATGCTGAATAAAGCAACTTTCTGTTCTCTAGTGCTTTTGCTTCTGATGTACATGATGTTGATGATGCTAACCATGCCCTTGCTGCAGTGATGGTGATATTTGGTCTCATGATAATGAAGTGTTACTGTGCAGGAACCCATGTGGTCCAGGGGAATGTGTCCTATCCTGTGGTGTATCCATGTCATCCATAGCAGCATCTGAGGGTGTCATGTGTTCAGTATTTGGCAATGGGATTTCCTACTTAGATTGGCAATTTCACATCTGTGGCTTCCACCCCTGCACATCTGTTGTGCCTGCCATTGTTCAATTCGTCTACTTCCCTGACCGTGTGGCCATCTCCACTGGACATGCAGGTTTGGGCATCAATGGGGAAGGACTCATCTGTGTTGTCAGTGCAACATTGCTATACAAGTGTGTTGGATCTGTGCTGATGATTCCGTTGGCACTTCCATGACCAGGCTGATGTGACGGGAGCCCTCATTTGGTGCTAATTGTTGATTGTGTGACCAAGTGCTCAGCTGACATGGTGGGGCCCTACTGAGGCAACATATGGCACAGCTTTCCTCACACAGGAGTGGAGTCCCCTCATGGCAGTGTGTACTCCTGTGACATTGCCTGCGCCCAAGGTGTGTGTTGTATGTGCATGTCTGTGTGTTCACTTCCGTTTAGCTGTGCATGCTGTGATCCCTAGTGTTGTACCTGTTTGTGATGCTAGCTGAGTTGAGCTATGTTCCCCAAAGTCTTCTCCCTGGGTTCTCTGTGATGTGGGTGCATGGCACATTACTGGTCATCAGGGTGTCACCCATAGGTGTGCTTGCTGTCAGGGCTGAGTTTGTGTGCAGACGCAGCTGGGTCACAGTCAGGTTTCCCCTTGGCACTTGTTGTTTGCCCCTGTCATGTGATTTCCAGTTTGTGTTATCTTTCAGTGATTGTGACATGTTGTGTGTGTGACTGCTGGCACTCCTCAGGGTCCGGGCTGCAATGTTGGTTGTTGTCTATGTGTGTTCTTTGTGGGTGACCTTGGCTTCTTCATTGGTGTGTGACTGTGGCTGTGATCCCATTGGTTGGTGTGGTATTGCCGTCATGTCCATGTACGGCGTAGTGTGCAGTGTGTCAGACATTCAGGAGTCTTGTTGAGTGTCCATGTGTGATGTGTTTCTGCACCTTGGTTCCCACCCACCACCCTGGAATAGTCATGGGTGCATGTGCAATGTCACCAGTGCATGTGTGCTTCACTGCTGCACATTGTTGGAGGTCGAGGGGTGTGGTGTTGAGTGTGTGCAGATGAGAGTTGTTGCCCGGCTAGGCCCCTGCCTCCATGTTGGCCTTGGCTCACTGGCCATGCTGTTTGATTTGTGCTTGTGTAGGTGTGATGGTAGTTAGTTGCTCAGTACACATGACTGTGGTTCACAGTGTGAACCACATTTAGCTTTGTCATCACAGTGGGATTGTACTGCAGCCCAGGGTCACCACATTGTGGGGGCCCTGGGGGTGGTGCTGTGGTGTGTCTGTGTCTTGCTGTGTCAGTTGCTGTCCCTACGTGCCTGTGTGACATGTGTGATTTGTGCTCCCTCTCATCTGACAATGCCTGCTTGCCCACATAGGGAATTTGGATCCATGAGTTACCTTTGTGTGGCACTGTATGCACATCTGTATGATTGGTATTCATGTCTCCTCATGTGTTGTGTGGTTGCCTGGGGACACTGGCACCCCCACCCTCACCTGTTGTGTATGATGTGCAGGGTGGGTCTGCCTGTTTGTGTTTGTGCATCTGCACCACTGCATTGGCATATCTTGGGTGTGCCATTGGCTGTATGTAGTTTGGTGGGTTTCCCCTGCTGTCCCTGGGACTCCTAGGTCATCGGTCAGCACAATGATCATGGTTTGTGTGTCCCATTGCTGCCATGGTATGGTATCTGTTCACCTCACATCTGCAGTCTCCACAGGGTATCTGCATGTGTGTGCCCATTGGTGCAAATATGTGGGTCTGCATTCTGATGGTCACTTCTGTCATTGTGTCATTGATGATTGTTGACGGTGTCAGCCCCCATGGGTGTTGTTTGTCTGCACATGGCCAAAGTTATGTCTTATTTGCACTGCAGGATTTGGCTCCCCCAATTTATGTTGCAATGGGACACATACACTACTTTGCCACTGATGTGTTTGTTGTTCTGTGACCAGGAATCATCCATGCAGTTTGGCAGTTGCACCTCTTTCTTTGTCAACACTTACCTTTTGGTCACTGTGATGATGGGGGTTTGGACCCCATTGCCACAATGTTCAAAATGTGCTTCAGCTATGGACCCCACACTTACCTTTTGGTCACTGTGATGATGGGGGTTTGGACCCCATTGCCACAATGTTCAAAATGTGCTTCAGCTATGGACCCCACACTTACCTTTTGGTCACTGTGATGATGGGGGTTTGGACCCCATTGCCACAATGTTCAAAATGTGCTTCAGCTATGGACCCCACACTTACCTTTTGGTCACTGTGATGATGGGGGTTTGGACCCCTTTGCCACAATGTTCAAAATGTGCTGCAGCTATGGACCCCACACTTACATTTTGGTCACTGTGATGATGGGGGTTTGGACCCCATTGCCACAATGTTCAAAATGTGCTGCAGCTATGGACCCCACACTTACATTTTGGTCACTGTGATGATGGGGGTTTGGACCCCATTGCCACAATGTTCAAAATGTGCTGCAGCTATGGACCCCACACTTACCTTTTGGTCACTGTGATGATGGGGGTTTGGACCCCATTGCCACAATGTTCAAAATGTGCTTCAGCTATGGACCCCACACTTACCTTTTGGTCACTGTGATGATGGGTGTTTGGACCCCATTGCCACAATGTTCAAAATGTGCTGCAGCTATGGACCCCACACTTACCTTTTGGTCACTGTGATGATGGGGGTTTGGACCCCATTGCCACAATGGTCATGGCCTGCTTGCATTGTGGGGGCCACACACATATATGTGTGGCACATGTGCTAGGGGGTCACATTGTATGTTCAAAGTCATGTTCGGTGTTGTAGGCATTTGACACAGTCTACACACGCTTGTCATGGTGTTGGGGGGATGTCTTCTTCTTGCATTCCCTAGGTTGTGGTGTGCTGGTTGTGTCATGCATTGTCCATCCTATGAGTGGGGGTGGTAGTAGTGGTAGGCACCCTGCTCCCCCTGGGTGAGGGTGGTAGTAGTGGGAGACATCCAGCCCCCCCTGGGTGAGGGTGGTAGTAGTGGTAGGCATCCAGCCCCCCCTGGCTAAGGGTGGTGGTAGGCATCCAGCCCCCCCTGGGTGAGGGTGGTAGTAGTGGTAGGCATCCAGCCCCCCCTGGCTAAGGGTGGTAGTAGTGGTAGGCATCCTGCCCCCCCTGGGTGAGGGTGGTAGTAGTGGTAGGCATCCAGACCCCCCTGGCTAAGGGTGGTAGTAGTGGTAGGCATCCTGCCCCCCCTGGGTGAGGGTGGTAGTAGTGGTAGGCATCAAGCCCCCCCTGGCTAAGGGTGGTGGTAGGCATCCAGCCCCCCCTGGGTGAGGGTGGTAGTAGTGGTAGGCATCCAGCCCCCCCTGGCTAAGGGTGGTAGTAGTGGTAGGCATCCTGCCCCCCCTGGGTGAGGGTGGTAGTAGTGGTAGGCATCCAGCCCCCCTGGCTAAGGGTGGTGGTAGGCATCCAGCCCCCCTGGGTGAGGGTGGTAGTAGTGGTAGGCATCCAGACCCCCTGGCTAAGGGTGGTAGTAGTGGTAGGCATCCTGCCCCCCTGGGTGAGGGTGGTAGTAGTGGGAGGCATCCAGCCCCCCTGGGTGAGGGTGGTAGTAGTGGTAGGCATCCAGCCCCCCTGGCTAAGGGTGGTAGTAGTGGTAGGCATCCAGCCCCCCTGGGTGAGGGTGGTAGTAGTGGTAGGCTTCCAGCCCCCCCTGGCTAAGGGTGGTAGTAATGGTAGGCATCCTGCCCCCCCTGGGTGAGGGTGGTAGTAGTGGTAGGCATCCAGCCCCCCCGGCTAAGGGTGGTAGTAGTGGTAGGCATCCTGCCCCCCTGGGTGAGGGTGGTAGTAGTGGTAGGCATCCAGCCCCCCTGGCTAAGGGTGGTAGTAGTGGTAGGCATCCTGCCCCCCTGGGTGAGGGTGGTAGTAGTGGTAGGCATCCAGCCCCCCTGGCTAAGGGTGGTAGTAGTGGTAGGCATCCAGCCCCCCTGGGTGAGGGTGGTAGTAGTGGTAGGCATCCAGCCCCCCTGGCTAAGGGTGGTAGTAGTGGTAGGCATCCTGCCCCCCTGGGTGAGGGTGGTAGTAGTGGTAGGCATCCAGCCCCCCTGGCTGAGGGTGGTAGTAGTGGTAGGCATCCTGCCCCCCTGGGTGAGGGTGGTAGTAGTGGGAGGCATCCAGCCCCCCTGGCTAAGGTGGTAGTGTGGTAGGCATCCAGCCCCCCTGGGTGAGGGTGGTAGTAGTGGTAGGCATCCAGACCCCCTGGCTAAGGGTGGTAGTAGTGGTAGGCATCCTGCCCCCCTGGGTGAGGGTGGTAGTAGTGGTAGGCATCCTGCCCCCCTGGGTGAGGGTGGTAGTAGTGGTAGGCATCCAGCCCCCCTGGCTAAGGGTGGTAGTAGTGGTAGGCATCCAGCCCCCCTGGGTGAGGGTGGTAGTAGTGGTAGGCATCCAGCCCCCCTGGCTAAGGGTGGTAGTAGTGGTAGGCATCCTGCCCCCCTGGGTGAGGGTGGTAGTAGTGGTAGGCATCCAGCCCCCTGGCTAAGGGGTGTAGTGGTAGGCATCCAGCCCCCCTGGGTGAGGGTGGTAGTAGTGGTAGGCATCCTGCCCCCCTGGGTGAGGGTGGTAGTAGTGGTAGGCATCCAGCCCCCCTGGCTAAGGGTGGTGGTAGGCATCCAGCCCCCCTGGGTGAGGGTGGTAGTAGTGGTAGGCATCCAGACCCCCTGGCTAAGGGTGGTAGTAGTGGTAGGCATCCTGCCCCCCTGGGTGAGGGTGGTAGTAGTGGTAGGCATCCTGCCCCCCCTGGGTGAGGGTGGTAGTAGTGGTAGGCATCCTGCCCCCTGGGTGAGGGTGGTAGTGGTGGTAGGCATCCTGCCCCCCTGGCTAAGGGTGGTAGTAGTGGTAGGCATCCAGCCCCCCTGGTTGAGGGTGGTAGTAGTGGTAGGCATCCAGCCCCCTGGCTAAGGGTGGTAGTAGTGGTAGGCATCCTGCCCCCCTGGGTGAGGGTGGTGGTGCGCATTCAGGCCCCTGTGTGCATATGTGGCATTGGTGATGGGCATCCCGCCCCTATGGTGCTGCTGTTGCTGGTGTAAGTATATTCTGCATCCCTCTGTGTGTGTGTGATGTGTCGTGTACGTGTTGTATGTGTTTTGTGGTTGGTGTCTGGCTTACCTTCTGCGCCGTACGCGTCCGTGCCTGTTCCGGTAGTAAATGTAGAATATTGGTATGATCGGGACGAAGGGATTCATGGTTGGTTCGTGTCGTTCGTCCTTCTCGTTGCTTCGCGTCGTCCTCGTCGCTTCGCCTCGTCCTCGTCGCTTCGCGTCGTCCTCGTCGCTGCTGTGTTCGTCTCGGAGCCGTGGATCGTGTTGTGGCGCGAATCGGAGCTTATGTGCGCCTCTCCCAGATGCTTTGACGTGCCGTGCGTAGCGACGGGTTCGGCGCGTACGGAAAGCGCATCGTACTTGTCCGGCCGGACGGGGCTGCATTTTTCCTTCCGTGCGACTCGATTCGGCGTTTCCGGATTCGCCTCGGTCGGGGAACTGGACCTGGTTTGGGTGAGTACGGCTCGGCCGGATTCTTTGCTGTTGTGCGCATCGTACTTACTCGTTCGGTGTGCTGTACGGATCGGTCGGGAAACAGGCTTTCGCATGGCTTTTTTCCCGACCGAATGGTGTTGGGTACGCCTCCGACCGAGATCGGAATCGACCCCTTAGTGTCCAACACTTTCTTGGAGTTTGTTTATATTAGACTGGGAATACTAAATGTCACCCCTTTAGTCTACAACACCTTCCCTAAATTGGTTTTGATTGGAGTGGGAATAGTAAATGTCACCCCTTGAGTGTCCAAGACCTTCCTCAAATTGGTTTAGATTGGAGTAGGAGTAGTATAGGTCACCCCTTTAGTGTCCAACACCTTCCCCAAATTAGTTTTGATAGTAGTAGGAATAGTAAAGGCCACCCCTTTAGTGTCCAACACATTCCCTGAGTTGGTTAAGTATGGAGTGGGAATAGTACATTTTACCCCTTTAGTATCTAACACACTCCCTGAGTTGGTTTAGATTGGGGTGGGAATAGTACATTTTACCCCTTTACTGTCTAACACCTTCCCGAAGTTCATTTAGATTGGAGTGAGAATAGTAAATGTCACCCCTTTAGGGTCCAACACCTTCCCCAAATTGGTTAAGATGGGAGTAGGAGTAGTAAATGTCCCCCCTTCAGTGTGCAACGCATTCCCCAAATTGGTTTAGATTTGATTGGGAATAGTAAATATCACCCCTTTGTTGTCCAACACCTTCCTTGAGTTGGTTTAGATTGGGGTGGGAATAGCAAATGTCACTCCTTTAGTGTCCATCACCTTCCCTGAATTGGGGTAGATGGGAGTGGGAATATCAAATGTCACCCCTTTAGTGTCTAACACCTTCCCCAAATTGGTTTAGATGGGAGAAGGAATAGTAAATGTACCCCCCCTTTCGTGTCCAACACATTACCTAAATTGGTTTACATTGGAGTGGGAATAGTAAATGTCACACCTTTAGTGTCCAACACCTTCCCCAATTTGGTTTACATGTGAGTAGGAGTAGTAAATGTCCCCTCGTGCAGTGTACAACACATTCACAAAATTGATTTAGATTGGAGTGGGAATACTAAATTTCACCCCTTTGATGTCCAGCACCCTCCCTGAGTTGGTTTACATTGGAGTGTGAATAGTATTTCACCCCTTTAGTGTCCAACACCTTCCCAAAGTTAATTAAGATTGGAGTGAGAATAGTAAATGTGACCCCTTTAGTGTCCAACATCTTCCCCAAATTGGTTTAGATGGGAGTAGGAGTAGTAAATGCCCCCCTTCAGTGTCCAACACATTCCCCAAATTGATTTTGATTGGAGTGGGAATAGTAAATGTCACCTCTTTAGTATCCACTACCTTCCCTGAGTTGGGTAAGCTTGGAGTAGGAATATTACATTTCACACTTTTAGTGTCCAATACCTTCCCTAAGTTGGTTTAAGTTGGAGTGGGAATAGTAAATGCCACCCCTTTACTGTCCAACACCTTCCTCAAATTAGTTTATATTGGATTAGAAATAGAAAATGTCACCCCTTCAGTCTTCAACACCTTCCCCAAATTGGTTTTGATTTGAGTAGGAATAGTAAATCTCACCCATGTAGTGTCCAACACCTTCCCTGAGGTGGTTTCCATTGGGGTGGGAATAGTAAATATCACACCTTTAGTGTCCAACACTTTCCCTAAATTGGTTTTGATTGGAGTGGGAATAGAAAATGCCACCCCTTTAGTATCCAACACCTTCCCCAAATTGGTTTAGAAGGGAGTAGGAATAGCAAATGTCACCTCTTTAGTGTCCAGCACCTTCCCTGAGTTGGTTTAGATTGTAGTAGGGGTAGTAAATGTTACCCCTTTAGTGTCCAACACCTTCCCTGAGTTGGTTTCCATTGGGATGGGAATAGCTAATGTCATCCCTTTAGCTTCCAACACCTTCACCAAATTGGTTTAGATTGGAGTGGGAATAGTGAATGTAATCTCTTTAGTTTCCAGCACCTTCCCTGAGATGGTTCAGATTGGAATGGAAACAGTAAATGTTACCCCTTTAGTGTCCAACACCTTCCCTGAGTTGATTTATTTAGGGGTGGGAATAGCAAATGTCACCCCTTTAGTGTACAACACCTTCCCCGAATTGGTTTAGATTGGAGTGGGAATCGTAAATGTCACCCCTTTAATATACAGCACCTTCCCTGAGTTGGTTTAGATTGGAGTGGAAATAGTTAATTATACCCCTTTCATGTCCAACACATTCCCCAAATTGGTTTTAATTTTAGTGGGAATAGTAAATGTCACCCCTTTAGTGTCCAACACCTTCCCTGAGTTGGTATAGATTAGAGTGGGAACAGTACATTTCACCCTTGTAGTGTCCAATACCTTACCTAAGTTTGTCTATGTTGGAGGGGGATAGTAAATGTCACCCCTTTCCTGTCCAACACCTTCCTCAAATTGTTTTATACTGGAGTGGGAATACTAAATGTCACCTTCCCTGAGTTGGTTTAGATTGGAGTGGGAATAGTTAGGGTTACCATTTTACTGTCCAGCTTATTCCCCAAATTGGTTTAGATTGGGGTGGGAATAGTAAATGTTACCACTTTAGTGTCCAACACATTCCCCAAATTGGTTTAGATTTGAGTAGAATAGTAAATCTCACCCCTTTAGTGTCCAACACCTTCCCCAAATTGGATTAGATTGGAGTGGGAATAGTAAATCTCACCCCTTTAGTGTCCAACACCTTCCCAGAGTTGGTTTACATTGGAGTGGGAATAGAAAATGTCACCCCTTTAATATCCAACACCTTCCCCAAATTGGTTTGGGTTGGTGTAGGAATAGTAAATGTAATCTCTTTAGTGTCCAGCACCTTCCCTGAGTTAGTTTAGATTGGAGTGGGAATAGTAAATGTTACACCTTTAGTGTCCAACACCTTCCCTGAGTTGAATTATATTGGGGTGGTAAAAGCAAATGTAACCCCTTCAGTGTACACCACCTTCTCCGAATTGGTTTAGATTGGAGTGGGAATCGTAAATGTCACCCCTTTAGTACACAACATCTTCCCTGAGTGGGAATAGTTCATTTCACCCCTTTAGTGTCCAACACCTTCCCCCAAATTAGTTTAGATGGGAGTAGGCGTAGTAAATGTTACCCCTTTAGTGTCCAACACTTTCCCCAAATTTGTTTTGATTGTAGTGGGAATAGTAGATGGTACCCTTTTAGTGTCCAACACCTTCTCTAAGCTGGTTTAGATTGAAGTGGGAATAGTACATTTCACCCTTTTAGTGTCCAATACCTTGCCTAAGTTTGTTTAGATTGGAGTGGGAATAGTAAGTGTCACCCCTTTACTGTCCAACACCTTCCTCAAATTGGTTTATATTGGATTGGAAATAGTAAATATCCCCCATTTAGGTGCCGATTTCGATCTGGAACTGGGACCGACCGACCTCCTGTCGGCGGTCCCAAACCAGCAATTAGGATGCGTCTGAACACTGTTCTGTCGCACTCCTATTCTTTACAATGGGAGCATGCATTCCGACCGGAATGCATGCTCTCATTGTAAAGAACTGAGGGGCAGTTCATCCCTGCACCCAGTGGCAGGCAACTCAAGGTGCCTGCCACCGGGTGCAGGGATCTACAGGGGGGCACCATAGGTGGCCCCTCTGCCGCCATCCGGAGGCCTTACAACCATAGGGGCCCTGCTGGGGACCCCCAAAGTCGACACCACAGCCTTTCAGTGTCAGAAAGGCCAGCACAGAAAGGCTGTTGGAATCCAACATTGTAATCTCTCGGTCGGAAAGAGCCGCCCTTGGGATTACAGGAGGCTTTCCGAATGGCAGACAGGCTCTCCCAGCCCATCGTAAGCCATTCGGAAATCCTGTTTGGATTCGTTTCCGACTGACTCCATCAAAATGGGTCGGTCGGAAATGAATCCAACCAGGAGATTTCAATGCCATAGGAACGGCTCCGACCGAGGGTCAGAGCCGTTTCCTACAGCATCGTAATCGGCTCCTTAGTGTCCAGCACTTTCTTGGAGCTTGTTTATACCCGAGTCACCTTCCCTGAGTTGGTTTAGATTGGAGTGGGAATTGTAATTGTTACCCCTTTAGTGTCCAACACCTTCCCTGAGTTGAATTATATTGGGGTGGGAATAGCAAATGTCACCCCTTTAGTGTACAACACCTACCCCGAAATGGTTTAGATTGGAGTAGGAATAGTACATTTCACCCCTTTTGTGTCCAATACCTTGGCTAGGTTGATTTTAATTGGAGTGTGAATAGTAAATTTCACCCATTTAGTGTCCAACACCTTCCCTTTGTTCATTTAGATTGGAGTGGGGATCGTGAATATTACCCCTTTAGTGTAAAATACCTTCTCTGAGTAAATTTGCATTGCAGTGGGAATAGCAAATGTCACCCCTTTAGTGTCAAGCACCTTCCTCAAATTGGTTTGCATTGGAGTGGGAACAGTAAATGTCATCCCTCTAGTGTTTAAGATTTTTCCCAAAATTTGTATAGTAAAAAGATGTCACACATATTTTTAATGTTATTTTTTGACAATTTTAATTTATTGTATACTTTTAAAGTGTATCATATATATTTTTAAAATAAAAATATTTGCAATTTTGAAGTGAAGTAAATAAAATAATACATTGTTTTAAATTGTAAAAACCCGAAATAAACCAGATTTATTTATATCTATATATATATTGTACATTTACACATGTTAGTTTACAGTCAATATAATTTTTACACATTTTGCAAACTTTCTTACATACATTTTTTAAACATTGTTCAACTTATTTATCATTAGTATTTATTAACTAATTGTATATAAGTTTTACTATTTTTTAATTAAAACTTTACAACTTTTGTAACATTTTGTACAACATCATTTTACATGTTTAAAATGTGAATAATTATTAAATATGTTTACTATATTTCCCATTAATTTCTCTGGGGAGAAAATCTTGGTTTTCATTTCATTTGGCTGCCATATTTTTACCACTACCTTCTATTTTGCATTCTATTGACGTTTTTGGGGTCTTTTTTACAGGAGGAAAGTTGTGGTTATGTGCTGCTGTTCATTGGAACTGGCTAGTCCCTTTTAGGGTTTTTAAAGGGTTTTGAAGGTAGGGGAGATGTAGGATAGATGTGCAAAAAGTTGGGTAAAGTGTTGTTTAAGAGTTTTTGGAATATTTAGATGGGTTTTTGTTACTGATTTGCTCTGTGCTGTGTTGCATTTTTTTTATTTTTTTATTAATAATGTATGATTATGTTTTGATATTTAAGAGCCTGATTACAATCTTGGCGGAGGGGATACTCCATTACGAACGTGACGGATATCCCGCCCACTATATTACAATTTCCATTATATCCTACCTATGGAACTTGTAATACAGCGGACGGGATATCCATCACGTTTGTGACGGAGTATCCCATCCGCCAAGATCGTAATCAGGTCCTTAGTGTTAAATATGTATTTTTTTGGGACTGTAATATATTGTACAGGTGGGTGTTTAACGTTTCTTTTGCAGGTTTTCAATGGGAGGTTGGAGCTTAAGATTTTTTGGGGTAGGAAATCTGTTCTTGTTTATTATAATTCAATTGTTTTTACCTGGATTTCCTTATGTGTCGGGTTTCCTAGAGAGGTTCTTTTTTAAAATATTTTTTCAGGTTTTTTTATGGAGCCTACACACTTTGGATTGTTGCGAAGGATTTCATTTGGATTCTTAATATTTTTGCATATTTATGGGGCCTTTGTGTACTTGTTTTCTTTATTTTTTGGTGGATTACTATTTTGTGCTATGTGGATTTGGATCTGCAGCTACAGAACTGTAGGTTTTATATTTATTTTTTGTTGTGTGTGAGAAATGTTATTTTGCATTGTTTATGTTATATTTATTTCTTTATGTGTGGCATTGTTTGCATTATCCGTTGTATTTATTTGATGTTATGGATTGAATTTGTTTTTAAGTTGGTTAGTATTAGTTTTTATTATTATGAATATTAATATTTTATTAGAACAGTGATTGATAATTTTTTAATTTTATATTATTTTTTCACTGATGTGATAAAATATTCATATTATTATTTAAAAGATATATATTTGGTTTGTTGTGTTGAAGTATGTTGTAGTTTTTGAGGTTTTTGGTAGGTTAATATTTATTTTAAAGGATAGATTTGGCTATTACTGCTAAGTAGTCTAGTCCATTGCTATTTATGAAAATTTTGGCTTCACTTTGTAGCATGTCGTACATTTTTTTTAGTTTGTTTGTTAAGTTTAGGGCCAAGTTTTGTAAAAAATAGTTTAATTCTCAGTTATTGGTAGCTTTTCTCTTTTTGTGATACTTCGATAAATTTGCATAATGTAGGTTGAGTACTGCCTAGTGTGGATTGAAAGGCATTATGTTATCCTTCTACAGCCTTGTTTGTTTTGGCTTCCCATGCCAGGGTGCTGTCATAGACATTCCACCATGGTATCTGGAATTTTGCTTGGCATCTGTGCCCTGACTGATGCAGTCTGCCAACTCATGTATCTTCAAAATAGTCCATTAGGGGACTACGTTTGTCTTCATTTTGCTGGTATAAAGTGCTTTCTATTTGTAAGCTATAGTGATTGACTACTTCTGTGGCAGGAACGTAGGCTAGTGCGACAATTTTTTTGACTACGAATGCCAATTGGCTGTTAGTGACATAATCAACACTTAGACCCTCATTATGATGTCGGGCGAATCGCCACCGACAGACCCGACATCAAAGGCAACGATCTGGATTATGATAACCGTGGTCGGAGCACATAGGGCGGGGGAAAGTCCGCCCCCTCCAACAGGCTCAAGGAGCCCATCAGACTGGCTGTCGGACAGTAATCCCTACAATGAAGGCAGTGCCTATGCAGGCACTGCCCTAGGGATTATGATGTCCATTTCCCACAACCTTTTCATGGCGGTCCCACTGCCATGGAAAGGCCATCGGAAAGGGACTTTGGGGGCCCCTAGCAGGGCGCCTGTCTCCCGTGGACCACCGCTATGTGGCCAGGGGGGCCATGAGGCGCCCCTCCAAATATCCATGGACTGTTTGCTAGGCACCACATAGTGCATAGATGTTTGCAAACATGCCTTTTACTATTGCGGCTTGGTGTTTTGATATTCACCATGTATGGTGTATATCTGAGTGAATGGTTTGGGAAACATTTTGAAGGTCCCATCCATCATCGAGGTTTGGCATTGGGTACGTTTCATTAAGTTGTTTGCAGTGGAGAAGATTAACATTTGTTTTTCAATATTTTTATTGTCATGCAAAAGGAATTTTTCTTTGTGTGTAATTCTTCAATGATCTGGTATGTCTATGTCCTGGTATCCTCCAGGAGCAGGTGGGGTGTCACTTGTGGCTTTTTTAGTGTGTGTAATTAGACATATGAAAGTGGGGATGGATGGTAGTTGGCCAGTTATATGTTCAGGGACTTTTGGTAGTATGTCTTTAAGGATTTTGGTCGTGGTTCCTGAGAACTAGTGATTGCCTCCCTTATGTCTTGTAAAATTTCTATCACTCCTATTTCTGTAACATTTGGGGGTGGTTGTGCTCTTTTACATTAATTACAACATTTTCTTTTGTAGTTGCCCTTCCATAATATGCATTAGAATAATCTTTAGTGCATTTCCAGTTTAAAGTTTCTGTCGATGCACTTTCTTGGCTGTAGGTGTAGCCCATATGACTCAACAATTGCTTTCCTTTTTTGTGAAGTAATAATTTTGGTGTCCTCTGTCATTATATCTGTAAGTAGTTTAATCATATAAATATATATTTTAGTTACATTTTGCATGTAAGCTATTAATATATTTAAAAATGTATTTACTTTTATTTTATTTACTTACTTGTATGTTTTGTTGAGATGTTTTGCACAACTTCACAGCTTTTCCTTTCAGCTCATTTAAATGTGGAGCAGGTGTTTGCTTTCTGTTGAAAGAGGAAAAAAGTTAGAGTAAGATTCCAAAGAGTGTTTTTAGTAACCAAACATTTGTTTACAGGTATAGTATGAACCAGAATATCTCTAATACATTTGCTCTTTTTAAATAAAAAAAGTGATTTTTCAAAAGACAATTGGTTAGATGTCAAGATACACCAATGTTTGTTTATGCTCTTTTTAATTTGGTTGGAGAAACTGTTATTCACCAATAGTGAATAATGAGTTGCTTTTCAAATTTCAAAATTCCTTCCATCCTGCAATAAAGGTTTCATATCTACATTATTTCTAAAACAACCAGTTTTTGTGCCTCATCTTTTACTCAAGGCATCCCAATCCTATTTGAAGTTTCCAATCAAGAGCTAGAATTTCTGCTGCAGCACCACATCACGTTTAAAGTCCTACTCTGTAAATTACTTGCCCAAATGTTGTTCTCATTGACTGAACATAATCTATACATTCTGCAGGCTTTTTAGAAGATTGCTGAGTTGCAAATGTGTGACAATTTAAGAATGAAATATATTGTGTTGCAGTACATAAGAACATCGAGTAAAAATATTTACAAAAAGAGTTTCTAAAACCGGTCCTTTCGCTACTGGGTGGTAAGCAAGAGCCTCATATGAAAGAGCTTGCTACAGAACGTTTTACGCACAAATTCAATTTATTGTATTTTCATGAATCATGGCAGTAATGTATTATTGGAATCCAAATTCAAAACTCTGATCCCTTCTTTGCTGTGAGTGATAAGAAAAAGTCCAGTGCGCCCAAGGGTTTACTTGACTCCATCCATGTCTCAGCCTCACCTCTCTCATTGCCTTGTGATGTCCTTATTAGAATCTTTAAAAAAAAAACAGGGTTTGATCCTGTAAAACTGGGTGAGAGATAGATCAAATAAACCAAAACCCTGTATACATGAAGCCCCCACCTGCTATCAATGAGTCAAATAGAATCCGGTACACAAAACAGCACCTTAATTCTGTGTGTAGTAATGTTATTCTTTATATTTAATTATTCCATTTGTCTCTACTTATTATATTCCACAAAATCACCTCATTTAATGGGACAAGACGTGGAAATATACAATTGGTCACTTAGTATTTCTAATTTCCCCGACAAAAAATATAAAGCAATGCATGACACCAACATTCAAAGACAGAAGATTTTTTTTTTTACATGTTAAAACCAATGATTAGAGACCTATAGATGCTAAATCTTTGAAATAATCACAGGTTAAACTAAAGTTAATTCATCAAGAGCCCAAATCACGTGTTGAGGGGTATAAACGCTAAGGTTCCTTTTCTCATTGGTCACAGTCCTTTGTTTCTCAATAGAGCTTATTCTAATAGGTGTCTTTTGTATGTCACCATCCTTATAAAATCATGCCGACTCGTTTCGACCTAAAACCATGGGGCTCAACTTTTTCCATGAGGTCATCATCAGGGGTGTAGAAAATCTGGAAAATGACTCTTTATGTTTATGTGAATCACCGACAAGTTCAGCTTAATAATATGCTTTGCTCACTGTGCTTGTATTTCATAGATAGCAGCGTCTGTCTCCTCCACTTGTGTTTTGCCTCTATACATATGGTAAATACCGGCGGGGACAACTTATTCAGTTGAACTCACTGTGCTTGTATTTCATGATCAGAAAGGCGTGTATTTCGCCCAAATGCTTTGCTTGGTCGTCCAGTTTTCTTGTCGCCTTTCGGCTTCTTCCTGCGGCTTCCTAGAATCTTGTCTCATCTGTTCAATTTATCACCCATAACAATAAACCATATCTCAAAAAAATGTAAGTGTTGCAAGTCAAGAACGTACCTAAAGGTATGCTTAAGATCACTAAATCCTGGAATAATAACGTGACCTTCTGGATTTATCACTTTAGCGCTTGGAGATAATGAGAGGGGATGCTTGCAGTCCTGGTAGGAAAAAAGAGGATTCCTCTTTGCATTATAATGCAGTGTAAGTCACTGGGTAACTCTTTTCTTACCAACTTTTGATGACATTTCCAGCACTGAAAGCAAGACCTCTTTCATCTCTAGGCCTTTGGATTCTAGAAATTAGTTACCCATGCTATACATTTCTGTAAGTTATACACAAACCAGCATATTCTAGCAGTATTTTTTATAAGCAATCAACATTTAGGGATGCAATTGCATTAAGTAGTTAAGCTTCATTAGGTCTTCATGTAGTTCCAGCATTGGCCACTTTTACTGCATCTATGATTTATAAAGACAGGGATGCTGCTTAGACAACACTGGCTATCAGCAATGTAAAAAGAACAGATGATGGATGGAATGCTGAACAAATCAAACATTCATCCCCAGTCAAAGATCGGGGTTAAATCCGTCCATCATCTTTTTGTGTTGCTGTGGTCGCCGTAAGGGTGAAGGGTATGCCCAGACGTGGGTCCCGTTCTCACCTGCACTTCCAGGTCCAGACCAGCCCCAACTCCACACTCCACGGCACCCTCGCCTACAGACCCCACGGCCCAGGGGCCCGCTTCGCTGACACCATCACCGACCTCGTCGCACCCCACGCCATCGCCGCCAAGGACTACATACTCATCGGAGACCTGAACTTCCACCTCGACGACGCCAGCGACCCCAACTCCACCACCCTCCGTGACAACCTCGCCAGCATCGTACTGAAACAACTCGTCACCACACCGACCCACAAGGCAGGACACACCCTCGACCCCATCTTCGCAGGAGGAAAGAGCGTCCATTTCAGTCACACCACACCACCCCCATGGACCGACCACCACTGTGTACACTTCCTCATCGACATCACCAAGCCACCCAAACCCACTCTGCGCCCCCACGAAGAAACTGGAGCAGAGTCACAGAGGAGCAACTCAACTCCACCCTCAACTGGACAACCCCCACCGCTGCAACCGACGCCAACCGCACAGCCAGGGAATTCCAGACATGGATCTCACAGTGGACTCCGAGCGCAAGACACCGGAGAAATGGATGAAATTAACCTTGAAGTTGTCGGTTAAATACAGACACTGGCACCGACCGTGTCTGGGTGATATGTGATGTGTACAGCGTTGTAGGCTTAAATAGCCATTACTGCTCTCCGAGCGTGTTGTGCCGGAGATTTGCGGGGAGCAGGTGTGCCCCTGATACTTCTTGATAACTGAATACGTTATTGAATTATTGAGACACGTGGCTCTACAGGAGGAAGATCCTTTTACCTCCAGCATATTTGAAGTCCCGGTTAGCCCGGCGGGCTCCGGAATAATTAAGTCCTGCGACTGTCGGTGCAGGTTGTAAGCTCCATTAGTCACTTTAGAAGGCCATACACAACTGTTTCTTTGTCCTGTAGAAGACCCTACAGTGATGTCATTGATACACACATGTTTTTAGGGGTTGAAACGTCGACATTCATGATCTAGCGTTGTTGCCCAATCAGACCCATACAATAAAGGAGGTCTTGCTAGGGTTTTTGTTACTAGGAATACAACGCTACTAAAAAGATAAATTGATGTTCCATGTATTGTGTTCTCTATGTAAACTTTGTATTGTTGAGATGAGTACAGTCACAGTTTATCACTTTTGTATGTCACTATTGTAGATAATCACCTATGTTTGTTATGTATGTTAGATATGTGTCTGGTTCTGGCATTATCTTCAAATACATGATTTTTTCAATGCATTTACATTTTTTCAAATCGATTGTCTTTCTGTTTCTGTGTTGTGTTATTAAATCATTAGTTGATAGTCCCACCCCTAGGGGGACATGAAATGCATTGAGGTGGCAGAACCACTGTTCATATAACGTGATAAAGACATACAGCACACATGACAGATGCAGGCACTCTATGATTCCCACCACACGCACATGCAGGCCACTTTATATACCCAACTAACACACTAATTATTAACTACAACATGCATTTCGGGATCCCCAATAAAGACACACTATGCACAATGCACTCACCGAGCACATATCTCAGATAGGATCTGAATTTTTGGGGAATCAAATATTCCATTCTTTTTCACTGTCCATGTATCCACACCAAATCAATTCTTTTTCTTCGTCTTTGTTCTTTATTAATTTGACTTTGTAATTTAGAAATTGAATGATAGTAGAAACAGATTGCGGGTCACGAAGGGCCTCATTATGATGTCGGTGGGACCACCACCGATAGGCCGTCGGTGACGGTCCCACCAACAGACAAATCTTCGGTCCAACCACCGCAGTACAATGCTGGCGGTTGGACCCTTGTCTGTCGGGGGACGGACTGCCACCTCTGCCAGGATCAGTGATCCCATGGGGGCGGCGGTCGGAATCGTGATCCAGAATGGAGGGGGTACTGAGGCAGGCACTGCTATTGGGATTACGATGTCCTGTCAGAAAGGGACTTTGAGGGCCCCAAACAGGGCTCCCGTCCCTTGTGGGCCACTGCAAAATGGCCCTAGGGGGCACATGTAGTGTCCCCACACACATCCATGCACCGTGTGCCATGCACCACATGGTGTGTGGCATACAGTGCATGGATGTGCGCAAAGTGCTCTTTTATATGCCGGCTTGTGCTGTGGCCCTTTCTCTGGGCCGCAGCACAAGTTGCAGTGAAAATTAGCACTTTGCAACCGCTAGCCTGGTGGTCATATCGTAATTGGGTGTTCGGACTGCCGCCTTCTTGTCAGGCGGTCTCCTGACCATGTGATAGCGGGCGGAGGTCTAACCGCCTGCTATCATAATAAGGTCCGAAGTGTTTACTCGTGAGGCATGAGATTGATTTATAGTGTTGTATTATGTATTATGTCTCTCATTCTAACAATAGCGGCGGTTCCTATCAATGCTTGTTGCAGTTTGAAGGATGGCTTCTTCAAGCATGAGGGAGCCATACAGCAAACTGTATTTTTTTTAATTTTCAAAAATAAAATCCCAATACTGGATTTTCTTTTTGAAAATAAAAAAGACAGTGCTCCCCTCGCCATGGAAGTACTCTTCCATGGGGAGGGGAGCATTTTGCAGTTCTCACTGCCCCCATCGCCAGGGTATTTCTGGCAGTGATGGGCAATAAAAACTGACCTCTAATTCTGCCCATCTAAATTAGGTGGGCTGAATCAGAGGTCAACCTCCGACAGCCCGTACTCCGTCAGGCCGTCGGAGGGGTTTAATTACATGGAGAAAGAGTAATCTCCACTGTGATTAAACAAAAGGTTCACCTGCATTTAAATAAGACTGGTGGACCACAGTGTTGGCGAATTGGATTCTTCGTTGCAATCCATACTGCCAAGATATAAATTTGGTCCTTTGTTCCCCACTCTTCTACTTTTCACTCGTTGTCCCATTGCACCACTTCCTCTTTCATTCAGATCGCTTAACAGTTTTATATTTTCAATTTTTGCTTTGCAGTCTTGTGTTTGATCATTGTGTTCCTTCTTTATTGTCATTAGGCATGGATGTAGCAAGGCCTTACCATGTAATATTAACACAATACCCAAAAGTGGACCTCTGATTCACCCTAGTAATCCTTCTCTCAGTCTTGGTAGAGTGGAAAAGAGCAGACAGGCCTACTTAGAGGAACAAGTGTAAAGCATTTTACAGTACGAACATTGACGATAAGTAATTGCCATGATTCAAAATAAATCCAATACCAATTTATAAAAATAGAGCTTATTTTTATACACATTTAGACACCCAACCTAAATCAATACAAGGCGTATAACGGGAGTTATTCTATAAATCAGTACTTTGTAGAGCTGTCAAACTTTACCACTGTGGTCAATTGAGAAAATCTCATGTGACACTCGGTCACTTGCGGGGTGAGTTCAACTGAACCCACTTGGAGTTAAGGTCTTGCTGGTCCTGAGACCAAGCCTCAACAGTTGACATTTTTTTAGCTTGCCCAGAGAGTCTGGGTGCAGAGGTGACTTTGCTGTCCTTGGTGCTAAATGGGAGCCATGGCAGCTGTCAAAAACAGTACTTGACAAAACAATACTTGCAGTGTGAGCTCACAGGAGCCCCTTGGAGGTAAAGCTTGGAGGGGCCCTTGGACCAGGAATCACCAGATACAACAGCTCTACCTAGCTCAGGCGTCTCGGGTGCAGAGGTCTGCCTGGCTATCCATAGTGTCGAACAGGAGAGCAGGAGCTGGTTCTACCAGGCTTGCCAACAAAGCTGTCTTTGGGATGCAAGAACTTGACAACTGCACCACAGGATTGGAGGGGAAATGATGCAAAGGGTTCCCTCCACGTGGGGCGTAGAGTAAAGCTGTTAGTAGTCAGCCAGACCACCAACAAGCCTTGGTCCTGGGAAAGGTCACAGCTGGGTCAATCTTCTTCCAGAGGTCCTGGAAATGCGGTAGAGGGCTGAGACTGTCTGAGGTTCAGGACTACACTTCCGAGAAGGCACCTGGCCAGATACTTTTGGGCTGGTCCATGACCGAGCCTGGTGGTCAGTTCTTTGGATCGTGGAAGTGCGGTTTATGCCTGTCGAATACAGGGGACTAGTACCTCTAGACCTGGAAGTCCTGGTGAAGTCTTTGGATTGAAGAGGGTTTTGCCTTCCTTTTGGACTTGGTTTCTGATCCAGGACGACTCGTAGTCCAGTGGGTGAATGGGGCTGCCACAGATGCAGTATTTCGCACCTCTTCTTTGTGGAGACCTGCCTTATGCTGACACTGTCTCTTCTTTGTCCATTTCTTCTTCAGAGTAGATCTGGAGTTCTGGTGTCAGGGGTGCCCCTTCAAATCTAGATTTAGAGGGTGTTTAGGGGTGTAAGGGCTAGTAGCCAGTATGCTACTATGGCTACTAGTCCTGTGGCTAATACGTTCCTGAGGTCACCACATCTGGGGGTTTGTATGTCACCAAACTACCCAAAACCCACTATTCTTGGAACTTGTCAAGATGGCATGGGCCATGCTCAGCTGTACAGACCCATTAGCCCACTCTAGAGGTGTGGCTAGCCTTTGTAGGGTGTACACCTCCTGAATACCTAATTTCCCGCCTGCTCGCAAACACAAATGCCTGGGGCATGGGGGGTTTGTCTTCACTGGGAGGTAAGTCACTTACATATCAGAGATGGTGAAGCCTTTGAGGCTCACTGCCTTGATGGGTCTTTCACTAAGCCATACTGAGAGGGCAGAGGTGCGACCTTCGACCTTCTTCCTGCCCGGGCCTTTTGTCTTACATCCTCTGAGAGTGATAGCACTCACAAGCAGTAGGTCAAACTTCTGTCTTGGTGGCAAATGGCTCGAAAGCCTGCCAAGGCATAAGGGGACTCGCTAACTCGGTGGGTACCCTCTAAGGGTGCCACCTGGGTGCATGCCAGCTCACACTCGACACAAGAATTGTGCCAGCGGTGAAAAAGCACAGTGTTTGATACCAAATCCGACTAAATTTGGTGGTACCATCGTGGAGCTAGATATCTCGGCTTTGTCCGGTAGCCAGTCCACGTTAACCTATGGACCACTGTTCACTCACAGTAAACTTGAATGGCAAGGTTACTGTAGAGTTATATATGCATGAACATATATGTCTTCACCATTTAAATAATGCACCCTGCCTCCTCGGCTATAGGAGGCCTACCTTAGGAGTGGCTTACATATATCAAGGCAGTGAGGGGACTCTGTCACACATGGTGTGTGCAGAGTCGAATTTGAGCAGGGAAGCTACTCGTGCAGGCTGCGGTAGACGCCCTGCAGACTTTAGTTTTACTCGGGTCATTCAGGGCGGTACAAATAGTTCTGCAGCCCTGGTGACGCCTTTAACACCCTTGCCTTGGGTGCTCCAATTTACATTACCTTTTGAGAGAAAGAGCACTGGCACTGGGGTCCTGGTTAGCAGGTCCCAGTGCACTTTCAGTTCTAAAACCACAGCATCATGACTATACAAAAAGGGCACTTTCCTACAATGGATATTTTTCCTTCTTCATGTCTGCGCAGTAGTTTTCCACCCTTGATAACCTGTCAGTGAGTTTTTAAGTATTAGTTGATATGTATTTAAACAAAAGTGCTGGACTAGAATGAAAACCAGTACGAATGCTCTAAAACATATTGAACATCAACTGTGTAAAAACATATTTAGTAAAAACGGGTATCCTTCCTGATGTTTCACAACAAGAAATCTAACTTGTAAAAAACAACAACATACATATTTTCTGAGCATGATTCAGGATTTTCATTTGTGAAAGATGGCAGAGGTATAGCATTCTTTAAGCTGAAGTATCAATAAATGCATATCATTTTGGTAAATGTTGCTACAAGTTAACCACCCAAGGCGGATGATTTCTATTTTCTAGAAAACGTGACTTTCACATCCTAATGTCTGCTGCACTGCTTTGCTGTACATGGCCACACCCGTGTAAGAACAGTCAGTCAACGGATCTGCATTCCTTTAACAGGGAGTGGAGGCGAGCGGCAAAAGAACAAATAAAGGACTGAAATGAAAAGGATTTCAGTAAGATGATTATCCCCATTCTCTGCTTGTGAGCCTGGAGCGGGTAGAGGGAGTGTGCAAAGGAATGTGTGCACGTGTGCGGGGTGGCATGAGGAAGGGAATGTGTCACTGGTATGCGCATTACTCAAGATTAGTAAATGAGAATGCCTATGCATGTGCGGTAGAGGTGCACCTTTACATTCACTAACGTGTCCACACAAGTAATGTTTATATTCCAGCCCTGTAACTATAACTTCGAAGTAATTGCTTCCTGTTTTTTTAAGTCTCACTACAGTCACCTGTAGCTGTTTGGAAGACCCCATGTCATCAGTTCTTCAAACAAATACAAGTACAATAATGTTAATGTTAATGTTGATTTCTGAAATCTCGGGCTGCAGAGCAGAGAGCTCTCCTACGGGTTTATCTCACGAGCCAAATGGCTAGTAAGTCTGGGGCCAAGCCGTGCAATGCCTTGAAAGTTAGACAGTAGGGGCCTGAGAGTCTCCGCACGTAAAAAGGTAGGACAGTCCTATGGTTTTATGTGCGGAGACTCATCAGTAGTAAAGATGCTACTAGTAAACTACCTTTGTCAATACCAAACAATCATAAGCTACCACAAAAGTGTAAATTTACCTTTGTGAATCAGACCTCAGATTTTAAATTTGATACGCTGTTTAATCGGTAGCCATTGCAGTTTCTTCAAAGGCGGCGTCGTATGGGTTCTGCAAGAGACCCCATAGACCAGTCCAGCTGCCATGTTCTGAATCATTTGGAGCCTATTCGGGTCGCAGTCTGGGAGGCGCAAATATATTCCTTTGGTGTAGTCCAGTTTGGCCTCTATAACCGCCGTCATAATGGTCTTTACTGCATCGAGAGTAAGAAATGATTGAATTTGCTTAGTTTTTCGTAGTATAAATGCACAGTTTGAGAGCACAGAGTTTATATGTGGTCTCTTTGAGAGGTGCTGGTGGATTAAGACTCTTAATCTCTTTTCAGGTAGCTTCTGTACCGGACAGGCACTCATCTCTGGGGCCAAAAGCAACCAGAGCCAAGGGTTTTGATTCAGCACCACAGTTTCTGTTTTCTCCACATTCAATTTTAGATGGTTATAACTTATCCAGTTGCTGATAAACCACATCATATTTCAGAAATGATCCTGAGCTGAGGTTGAGGTCTCAAGCAGAAGCAAAATCTGGCAGTCATCTGCATTGTTAAAGATCTAATACCCTGTCTTAACCAATTCCTTTACAAGGGGTTGAACATAAATGTTAAAGAGACACAGTGACAAGACAGACTCCTGTGGGATGCCACGTTCAATATTTAATTCTGATTTCCTGAAAGGGGTAAGCTGAAGCACCTGCGTGCTGTTCTTCCAAAAAGAAGACAAGCCATTTAAAGACCGTGGGCCTCATTTACAAGAAAGTGCTGCAGCGCGGCACCGCAAGTCCTTTGGCTGCGAACTCTGTGGCACTTTCAAAGCACAGGGATGTGTCATATCTACAATGATATGACGGATCCCTTCATTCTCTCCTGCGCTGGCGCACAATTAGCTGCCATGTGAGCTGCCATGCACCGACCCAGGCACCCTTTCACCATGGTGCAAGGATGCCTGCGTCACGGGGATGATTGTTTATGTGCAGGAAGGTGTCCCTTCCTGCACATAAACAATCTGAAATGGCAGAATGCAGCACGCATAGAAAGAGGAAAAAAAACGAGGAGAAATTAGTACCTTTCTCCTTGTTGCGCCTCCCTATGCCTCCCCTGGGGAGGCGTAGCATTCAGATGCATTTCCAGGTTTACAATTGTTCGTAAATTTGGAAACGTGTCAGGCTTCATGGGTGTTGCGTGGGAACACCCACAGCAAAACCCTTGGAACGCCCCTTTCACGCAAAGTGCTGCATGTAAAGGGGCCGCATTTACAAGGACAGGAAAAGCCATGCAGGGTGGCTTTTCGTGCCCCTGTAAATATGGGGCAGCAAAATGCGCCACCAGTGCATCACAAAAAGTGACTCACCTGCGGCACAAGGGGCTTGTAATTGAGCCCCTGAACTATGCGGCCTGCAACCAGTCAATTAAGATTGTGTGATCCACCGTATTGAAAGCAGCATACACATCAAGTAGAATCAAAGCTGGAGTGTGACTTCATCCAGGTCTTTCCTTGAATCATCAATGACCGACAGTATCACAGATTCTGTGTTATGTCTCAGACTGAACCCTGCTTGATAATAGTCTAAGAAATTGGCATTAAGCAAGTGAGTGTTGACTTCCTGTGCAATGTGAGACTTCAGATGTTTTGAGCAATAAGCCATTATTGAGATTGGACGATAATTCTTTAGTATCTCTGGATTGTCGCCATGTATTTTTTAAATAAAGGTAATACAACAGCTTTTTAAAAATTTGTCTGGAACTACTTCTGGTTTCAGGAAGAGAAGTAAAAGATTGGTTAGAGGTTCTACTATGGCAGTAGCTATCCACTGCATACAGCTGGGGGCAAGGATCACACAGAGAGCCTGATTTTACTTTGGCTAATAGACGTCTAATTTCGCCATTAATTAGTTTAAACGTTTCCAGCATAACACGATTTTCCTCTAATTCAGGCCTTTCACAGTCCGCATCAGAGTTGCTCTGTATGGCATCTTTGATCAGTCTGATTTTATCTATAAAGAAGGTATTTACTCATTGCATTTCTCCTGGGAGTGTGTAAAGGCTGGTTGATCCTGTCTGTGTCAGAAAGGCAATACATGATACTAAAGATTTCTTTCCATGAATTAGGTGACTTACAGATATTATTTGTGTAGTATGAAGTCTTGACTTTAACTTTCAACTTTTTTAAAATTAAGCATGCCTTTTTTGCATGCTAATTTGCTCGCGTAACCATAATATTTCCACCACTGGCGTTCAAGACATCAAAATTGTAATTTGGCTGTTGCCAATTCATTAGTAAACCAAGAAGCAGGTATTGACCTTTTTTTTATTCCACTGGTTATTAGAGGGGCAAGTTCATAGCCAGTTTTATTCACCCAGTCATTGCACTCCTTGACGAACTCATCTGAGTTCTCACTTAAAATTGGCTTGGTAGTAGTTTCTAGTAGTTGACACCTAAGACCTTTATTTATTTATTTTGTTTCGTTCTTTTTTTTTTTGTCCTCATTCGCCTTGGATTTACACTCTGGGGTCTCCCTCAGCAATCGCCCACCAGAGAAGCTCTTTTATACTAAGGTATAAGAATCCCATAACCTTCTTCTTCAGTTTCTACCCTGGCCGACCGTACCGAAATGGAGAGCACACGAGAGAAGTAGAGACCAAGAAAAAGCATAATCATTGGACCTTGTCCTAACACCAATCGCTTCCTCTCACTTTAACTTCAACCATTTTAATGCTGGAGACCAGAATTCATTTCTTCTTCTCACAAGTGCTCTATCAAGATTAATGGTATATTTAATAGATTTTACCCAGTTGATTTCTGTAGGTGGTAAGTTACTAATCCTCTTTTTTCAAATCTCCCTCCAGGCCAGGAGAATTAGGTAAGAAAGCAGTTTTTTACATCAATAGACAGATAGTTATGCTGCGCTGGCACCCCAAAAAATACTAGAGGCAGGCTTACCTGGAATGCTATGCCAAATAAAGTTGACATACATCTATTCATGTCACCCTAAAATTTTTGGATCCCAGGACATTCCAGAAACATGTGAATATCACCATCTTTCTCTTGGCTGCATTTTGCGCATCTCGGGGTTCTTCCGATAGCCAGCTTCGATAGCTTAAGGGGTGTCCAATATACCCTATGTAGACAAAAGATGTGGTTCCTCCTTAAATTTGCAGGATGGATAGTGGAATAAAGAGTGTTAAAAGATACTTGCCATATATCTTCTGGCTGCATCCCCGGCAAGCACTTTTTCCACAAGTCATCTGGCAATCTGAAGACACCGTCTGATAAATCCACCAGCAACCAATACCATCTAGCCACTTTCTTCTTTCTTGGAACATCTTGAATCAAACTAATTTCTAAACCATTTGATGTACTTATATCTGCCCCTTTTGTCTGGAACCAACTTTTAACTTGAAGGTGTTTGAACCTTGAGATTTTGTAATTGGAGACCTCCGCCATTCTGTCCCAGGGGACCAGCTCTCCTTCTTCCACCAAATGGTCCCATCTCACTATCCCAGCCTCTCCTAAAGGGACAGCCAGGATATCCTTAGTCCATTCGGGGGAGCCTGGGTGCCCCATATAGGTGCTAGCCTGCTATAATAAGTGAGATTGGTCTCATTTCTGATCCTAAAACCATAATGCAGCCATGCTCTGTAAAACCTTAAGACGCACCTTCTTGTAAAATGTTGGGTCTCCAAACTTATGCATAAATCCCTGCTCTCCTCCTCTTATGTCCAATAGCATAACTCTAAACATTCTGCCAATTTCTGAGCTGTCTGGCTCTCTCAGTAACATCTTTCCATTCTTCAGTAGAAAGGCCCAGGCATAATACCGCAGGTCCGGCAAGGATAAGACCTTTATTGATCTTATCCTATTTCCGAAGAATTCTACAGTCCATCAGTTGACTAATCTTCTTCCAAGGAAGTATTAGTGACTGCCTAATGAGTTAATGGCCTGACCATCTGCATGGTTCCACACTAATCTTCTTGAACAACCAAGCCAAGGCCCAGAGAAGGTTGAGCATATGACCCTTACCATGCACAGGTTTCTTAATGTGCTGTAATAAATTAAGGGAATTCATTAATTCAAAAAAATTCCCTTTAGAGCTAGTATCTAACCCATCAGCCCAGTAGTTAAAATTCTCCTACCATCAATAACTTGTTATGATTAATCAGTAAAGAACATATAATTTTATAAAATACGGTGGGAAAAACAAACATGGAACTAAGAGGGTGATGACGACCAGGAATATAACTGGCCTATTTCCCACTTCTAATTGAATCAATAGAAGGTCAGTATCTAAAATGGGCTCAATATATAGTTTTGTGGCTACAAGGGGCTGCTTTGTAACTACAGCAACTCTCTTGTCTGTTTTATTGTAAAGGCAATTCTCATTCAGTGGGAAATATCGCGGAGGGATAGCTTCTTCTGTGGATGGCGCCAAGATCTCTGTCAACCATGTTTCAGTTAAAAAGAGTATAGATGGTTGATCCAAATGCAGCAGATCAAAATGTCCTAGTCTATGTTTAACCAGGTAACTTGTGTTAAGGTGTTACTATGTGTCTTTATGGTGGATTGTGACAGAACATCATCTATCCTCTGTATCTGATAGTTTAAGGTCCCATTTGTCTTCAGGACATTTAAAATATCATTCGGGAGTTCTAGTTTTAACTGACTCCAGAGGATCTGTCCTCTGTTAGGTACGGCCCCTCAGGGGAATGGAAAGATTTCTTTCAGTTATGGAAAGGGGTTCACCAGGACTGCGTCCTGGCCCTCCTTTTGTTTCTTTTGTATATAAACGGTCTAGCCACAGCCCAAACTAATATAGTCTCAGACAGACCTTCAATTGGTAAGAAAAAGGTACCAGTACACTTATACGTAGACAATGTGGTTCTGCTTTCAAGAACCCCCAATGGCGTAAGAGCCCTATTTTAGGAATTTGTTTCTTTTATGGGGTCACTGGGTTTGGTTACAAACCAAACAAATACCTATATAATGGTCTGCAGGCCTAAACAGCACAAGAGATGGGGCATATTCTTAAAAGGCCTACCTGTGGCGCAGACCCAGGATCTTTCCTAGTAGGGGGTAGTCATGGACGCTAAGGTCAATTGGGGACCCTGCATTGCTAGTACACATCAGAAATTTTTAAGTACATTGGGGCATATTTTCAACTTGGCCAAACGGATTGGGAGAAAACCTGTTGCCCCCATATGGAGATCTACAAAAGAAAGTGGCTCCCAGTTCTTACATATGGTTCGGGTATCTGGGACTACTTCAATATAAGCGCCCTTCAGGGAGTGTAAAACAGGGTGCTTAGATGAATTTTGGTTGTTTCCCTGCCTGCTCTACTTTTATTAGACATCAGGAGCTGGGGATGGAATATACGGAGGATATTATCAAGTTAGCCCTCCTGCTTCTGTGGTGTTTGGTCTGGGCAAATCCGCACGCCTTGCTTAACAGGGCGATCATTGGGTGTGTGTGGGAGAGCCCTGAAAATCCCTTGGCTGAGCCATGTTAGGGCAGAACTGGTAAAGGTGGGAAGGCTGACCCTTTTTCTAAACCAAGTTCTATAACCAAATCTGATTCAACTTGGGTTAAATCTTTCTTTGAAACCAGAGTGAAAGCCAGTAGGGAGGAATTAGAATCAAGAAAACTAACTCTCAGGGAGTATTTGGGGTTGGGCAGTTTGTTAACCTTGGAACCATATCTAGTACGGATTGATGGGACCTGGGACAGACTATAACTAACCAGGTTTTTTTTTGTTGAGTTATTCGTGAGCACCAGTTGTGTTACAGACGGACACATTAATTTTTTTTAGGCCCGGGAAGATTAAGTGATTTGCCCAGAATCACAGGATGTTGAGCGTCCCTGCCGAGACTCAAACCCGGTTCTTCAGCTTTGAGGTCGACCGCCCTAGCCGTTAGGCCACATCCTCTCCCGGGGTCAGGTTAGGATTTGTAAGGTGGCATCTTGGGTTTCCTATTGGACAGTCTGACACAACCAAAGTACTAATTTGCCCCTGTGACGAATCCTCCCCACAAAACCTACTGCACTTTACCTTCTTCTGCCAATTTTATCTTGTTTTTACCAAAAGGTTCTTAATTCCTATCAACCAGTCACAGGGGATTAGAAGTTCCAAACTAGCTTTGTTATATCTGCAGCATCCAACTGTATCAATATTTGTTTATTTCTGAAATGTGCCCTCAATAGAAGGAAATCATTGTTGTTTTAATGGGATGGAACAATTTAAGGGGTTATTATTTCTGGTATGGTGATTTAATGATTTGTGGCTGCTGATAACTGATGTGAGACTTGGTTCAGTGTGTGGTTTTATTCATTGGCTCTTTTACGATAACTGTTGAGTTCTCTCATTTTAAGACTTTTTACTCTAATTAGTGCCTATGTTAGAGGGCCAGGAACCAATATGGCTGTTTTATTGGTATATGGAGAAACAGTGGCAATATCTCAATGTGATTTAGCCTTGTCAGCTATGAACATGATGTATGTGTCTCTGTCAACTGCTTGCTTTTACGACATGGATTTGCAAATGTATTGCCTTTATATTTATGCATTTTTATGGCTACTTCTTGTACCCGAAATAAAGTGAAATTGAATTAAATTGACTCCAGAGGAGTACTACGTCCGAAATCTGGCATAGTGGCTGGCCCCTGGTCCTGTCTGGGAGTGGACGAATGCAGACAGGCTTGCCTTTGGCAAGAATAGAAACAGTAGGGTTGGTGGTCTGGCTCTTGCAGCTATTGGTTTCCATGCTTTGTTCATGGGACACCAATGCTTGGATGGGCTGTTGATCAGACCATCATATTTTATAGATGTTACATTTTTCTGTTTGTGTTCTAATTACATTTTGGTGATACGGGCTCAAGTAGTCCTTCTGTTAGACTTGAGCCAGTGTGTGCTATTTCAAGTATTTATTTTGCTGATAGAACAAATTGCTTGTTTATGGCTCTTTTTGCCTAGAAACTGCTTGCTGTTTGGATGAGTTAGCCTCATATAAGGACAGAGTGCTATTCACCAATCATCCTAAGGCATTGATGTGTTTCATTTTGCTGTCATGATAACATGTTGGATTTACAGCTTTATTTGTTCACAATACTAGCCAATTGTCAAAAGTATCTACTACTCAATATTTTGTTGTGCATATCTTTTAGGTTCACCCTTTATAACACAAACTTCATTTGACTCCCTTTCATAACACTCTTCTTTGAGGGTACACCTTAACTCAGCTATTATAATCTACTAAGAAAAAGGGCCCTACTCCCTCCCTTTATACTGTTAAGCCTAATATGTTGTGTCATTATTTTGTTGTGCATATCTTTTAGGTTCACCCCTCATAACACAAACTTCAATTGACTCCCTTTCATAACACTCTTCTTTGAGGGTACACTGCCATGCAGTTCCTATAAACCTATATAGAATTTGCACGTTTAGACAACATAGACTGTGGGATTGGTGTCCAGACTGATTGCAGACACCCCCACCGGGAATGTTCGCCTGCATACCACCTAGCTCACAGTGCCACTGTAAACCCCTCTTACCAAGGAGAGAATAGTTCTTGGCAACTATCGAACATGACAACTCTGTCCCATCAGGGATCATGGAAACAGTACAGTACTTTTCGCTCAGTCACTCGTGCTCACTTTGTCTCAGAGAGATACACAGAATAAACGATGGGGACGTTTTCAATAAGCATTTATTGAATCAGCGTCATTCTAGTGTAAAATAAGTGTGCTGAAACAACCATAAGACAGAAACAAAGATAAATGATTATAAGCACCAACAGAGTAAAAGGATGGTAGATTCCTACCATAGTGCTAAAACAATGAATACAGGCAGGTATATAAATACATGACAGTAATAATGCATACTCCTACGACGCAACCCTAAATAGATGTACCTACGTGTACCTAGCATGTATGTAGGTGTGGAGCCAAGAATCCCCCTAGGCTGAAGCCAATCCCATTACCTGAAGTGAGAGACTGAGGGACCCCGTCTTGGTCTTGAGATGGACACCCCGCGAGTGATGTCAGACCACTGCGAGCTGGAGTGTCTGCGTGCAGGAACCTCAGCGACTTGAGTCAGTGTGGCAGCATCGAAGTCCTTTTTCTCCTCACTCTCCTCAGCAAAGATATGGTGTTTATATACCCAAAGAGGTACCCTCAGGAGATCTACTTTGCTGTGTCATGTCGGACTAGGATGACGGAAGGAATGACCCTTATACATAGTTATTATGCAGGAGATGGTAGTTCTGCTGAGATTCCAAGAATCCTTATGCATTATGAATGAGGCTAGTTTTTAGAGAAAATCCCACGTCATTTAAGCAGTACTGTAACTAGGTAAAAGGTCAGTACAAAGAACCATTATGTAGTGTAATGGCAGGGGAAATATAGGTGAAAGGTTTGGTTACTATCTGAGCCTATATCGGGGTACCTGTATGAAACATAACAACACCTTAACTCAGCTATTATAATCTACTAAGAAAAAGGGTCCTACTCCCTCCCTTTATACTGTTAAGCCCAATATGTTGTGTCATTATGGGCACATTGGTGGTAACCCATGCATAAAACTGCCCAACTAGTTACAAATCCTCCCCCTAACAAAAGAACAGACCTATTGGCTTTGCCAATGCTTACTTCCACATGTACTTCATTTGGGAATGTATACTTAGTACCTTCATCTGTTCCTTATGCATTTTAATGCTTTGGATCTTGCACAGAGAGGAGACCTAGAGGGTAAATATAATTACAAATATTGATGAAAAGTCCTGCATTACTTACCAACTTTGATACAAGAACACTATAAAAAATTGAGAAGAAATCAAACCACCTCGCACTTTAAATTGAACAGATTAAGGGATGCTGCCACAATACTCTCTGTACTGTACGAGTCAATGACAGAGGCAGGTAAATGGTGCTAATGACCTCATAATTGAAGTTGATCTCACTTATCAAGCTAGTTCTAACCTTTTATAGCAGAGCTTTTGAAAGCATCCTGAACATGTAGAGAAAGGTTGGAGAATCAAAACTTTGGCATCAGTTTTGAAGATTTCCCACTTAAAATGCATCATCTTGTGGAATTTATTAGAGACAATGATATACAGGAAGACCATTATTACTGACATGCACTAGGTGAACAATGACTTCAATGGACCATAATACAAGCAAGAAAAATGGACACCCTGTACCCCAGTTGTGTAATAAACAAACAGCCATAATTGGCATGCAGTGGGCCTTTCATACCACTGGGCCCCAGTGTCACTGTAATTGCTGCAGCAATGTTATGTAGGTCTGTGCTATTGTGCGAGAGTACAGTCAGCCTCTTCGTACTGATATTGTGTGTATTGGCATTCCCAGGGCCTGGTGGATTGCACCAAGCTTCCTGGTGGTATGGGGACCAAAACTGATTTGATACATGTTATACCTGTAAAACCTAGGGTCGTCTTCCCTCAAACATTGTGCCTTGCTCCTCCATATTTGTCTGATCCTGTTTCTGTTGGCCTTAGAACCTTGTGCACTTTACCACTGCTCACCACTGCTAAAGTACATGTGCTCACTCCTTAAAAAATGGAAACATTAGCTTGTCCACAACTGGCACATTTAATTTACTTATAAGTCCCTAGTATAGTCATGCTGCATGTACCCAGGGCATGAAAATTAAATGATACTAGTGTACCTGTTGCAGTTATTGTGCCACCCACTTAAGTAGTCCCTTTAAACCTGTCTCAGGCCTGCTATTGCAGCCTGGGTGTGTACTTTTCAAACTGCCATTTTGACTTGGCATAATAAACCTTCTGCAATGCCCAAACCTTCCTTTTTAATACATATAGGTCACACCCAGGGTAAGCCCCGAACTGCCCACAGAGCAGGGCGCAATGTATTTAAAAAGTAGGACATGTCGCAAATTCGTTTTTCACTATTGCAAGGCCTACCTCTCCCATAGGATAACATTGGTGTTACCTTATTACTTTTAAAGCTGTAACTTCCAAATGGGAACAGGTTACAGTTTATGTTTGGTGTCTTTGGAATTGTAATGAAAAATCCTCTTTTAAGATAAAGTTGGATTTTTTATTACAATTTTGAAAATGCCACTTTTAGAAAGTTGACATTTTCCTATTTTAGCCATTTAGTGCATGTAGCCTGTCTCTGGGTCACATGACTGGGTGTAGGTGGCAGTTGGTCTTTGTATATTCCCCCTAGACAGCCACACACAATAGAGAGGTTAGGCAGGATCAGAGGGTGGAGTTAGGCACAGCCCCACTTACACCTGAATAGGCTGTGCCTTACCTTCACACAAAGGATTGCATATCCCCTGTACTTGGTCTGGAGCCAGGGAAGGGGAGGCAGGAGACCTGTGCACTTCAAAGGGAGACCTCTAGAAGCTTCTCCCACTTGAAAGGAGGCACCAGGCATAAATATTGGACCTCAGACACCAACTTTTCAATATACTTCTGGACCTGTGGAAGACGGCTGTGATGATGCAAGGACTGCCTCTCTGCTGGGCTGCTACCCGTAAGGACTGCCTGCCATGCTGTGTTAACCTGCTGCCCTCCTACCTGGGTGAGAATGACTCTAGACACTAGAGTGGCTCCAAGGGCCAGGTCTCTTGTAAACCTGCACCTGGACTCTGCAACTGTGAGTCCTATCCTGCCACGTGATGCCATCCCAGTCCTGGACCCTTGGAAGTGTGCCTGAATGTGCCTTGCCAGTCCATCTGTGGATCCGATGCATCTCCTCTGCTGTACGGCGCACCACCGAGAAGAACCTACGCATCGTCTCTTCGTCATGGACTTTCCCGTTGCAAGGCCTCCGCATTGCCCTCACAGCCCACAGCTTCATTGGAACCACCACTGCCCAATGCATCCTCAGCGCAGGCCTTCGCATCATCACCCCCTTGTTGGCAGCAGCCTCAATGATGACGCCGGACTACGCAGCTCGCAGCTTCTCGAAACCGACACATTGCCCCAGCAGCACGACACATCTTCGAATCAAACTTCGCCTTACAAGCCCCTCATCGAAGGGATCCTCAACGATGATACAGGACCTTGCATCGCAGTCTTGTAGCTCCTAGGAACCGATGCCTCACCTTGGCTGTGCAAAGCATCCTCTACAAGGGACCATGCAATGCTCCGCAACCAGGATTTAAGGTATTCTTGCTCAGTGGGCCCAGGTGGGTCCCTGTAGCTGGCCCATGCCCCATCGCAATCGTCCTGAACTTGTGACCTTGTTCCAGTCCAGCGGGACAAGATATCAACAGTTGGCAGTTTGTGCTTTTTGGTGCTCATTTCACTTACATTTTAAAATTGCATATCTCTGGTTGTACTGATTGGATTTGTGTTGTTTTGGTCTTGTTTTATTTAATAAAATGTACTCTATGTTTCTAATCTGGTGTGGGATGATTTTTGCAGTGTGTTTTCACTGTGTTGCTGTTTGAAGTGTTGCGCAAACACGTTTCTCATTGCCTCTGCGTTAAGCCTGACTGCTTTGTTCCAAACTACCTGAGGTTTGAGCACAGGTTAACTGAGGGTTTGCTTTTAACTTCACACTGACAAGGACTGTGGTTCCTGCTTGAGTAGGGATTTACTCTCTGGTAAGCTCTTGGTAGTGCTCTTGGGACGGGTCTAATCACAGGTAGTGACATAGATGGAACATCCAAGACCTTACAATGAGGCAAATTAAGTTGAGAAGGAATACATTAATGCACGAAGGAGGGCACTGAATAGGCAGAGCATTTCACTAAAGAGACCAACAGGGTAAAAACTAAAAAAGTAAAAATTGATGATGAAGATTGTGAGGTAGCTAATGGCTCATAGAAGTAAAGCCATTCAGTAAGATAATCAAAAAGAAGCATTGTGTACATCTTGAAACTAATGCATAGAACCTGAGAAAGAGTCCATGTTTAGAGAAACATTTATAAAGAGAAGAAGGTTTTCACAAAACCAGGCAGTTTGCAATTCTAAAGAGTGAGTCAGGGAATAAAGGAATAGTCATGTAGAACAGGACAATGAAGGAAAATGAGTACTCAATGTATGCAAAAATAAATGAGATAGCAATAAATCTGACAGAAGTAGTAAAAAGAAAGGTATAGCTATAGAACAACTTACACAGCTGAAAGAGATAGGAAGCCTTATTCTAATTCCAGATACAAGGTTATGGACTGTGTAAATAGAGCAAATGAAATTCTGGAAGAAACAAATTCAGGTCTGTAGGAAAGAAGAGAATTCCTTTCTCTGTCAGGTGAATAAAAAATAAATAGTTAGATACTAGGCCTTGGCGGAAAACTACGCTACGCTCGCGTAGTTTGCGCAACTACGCGCTACGCGAATTGCACATAGCACAGTGCAAAAACGCATAGCGTAGCGGGCATTTTTTGCTTGCTCACGGTCCTCAAAGTCAAGTTGGCGACCGCGAGCGAGCAAAATGACATCCCGGCGAGACTTTTTCCTCGTTCGCGATCAGCAACATCAAGTTGCCGATCGCAAGCGTGGAAAATAAACCTCCTGGCGAGATTCTCAACGCGGGGAGGTCAGGTTTCTCATTGCGAGTGGTCGCGTATGCTCGCGACCGCTCGCGATGAGAAACTACCAGTCCGCGTTGAGAAAACTGCAGCTCGAGTACAAATCTACTCGAGCGGCAGAAAACGACCGCTTGCACTGTGCAAGCTGCCGTTTGCAATGATTGCACAATGCGGACAAGCATCCGGCACTGTGCAATCATTGCGAACAGCATTTCCTACCGCACTACGCAGTTCGCGTAGTGCTACGCGTAGCTCGCGTAGTGCGAAGTGCACTTCGCGTAGCTACGCGTAGCGCTACTACGCGAACTACGCCCATGAAATGGAGAGCAATAAGACATTTGGCAGTTGGAGATCATATAAATACAATTTTATTATACATATTTAGGAAGGAAAATCTGTCATTTAAAGCTAAAGGAGATAGCTAAAGGACAAGCTAAAGGAAAAATTCAACAGTGTAGAAATTGGTCCAAGACTAAGCCTGAGAGGATCTCAGTGCAGGATAGAGCAGAAATGGATTGAAGCATTAATCATGGAATGGAAGAAGAATGCTGAGAAACATGGGAACAAAACGGTTCACTTAAAAACACTTGTCCTAAGTTTCCTCAATAGGACTTATGTAGATTTCTGACTTTTGGGAATTCAAAACAAATGTTAGGAGTTCACATAGAAATCTTCGGAAATTGTACATTTCCAGGTATACTCCTCTTACTTTAAGAGTAGGTTCGCAAATCAAGTGGGAAAACGCGTAAGCATTGGAAGGGTTTCAGAATACCTACAAATACTCACTCTGTGGTGTTTGTTTCTTCCAAATCACAAACCCCTGCCTATTTATTCAAGTGTTTATTTATAATTAACATTTGTAAAGCTCAATCCTCTCTTTTAAGTGATGCAGATGTTGTACAAAATCACTTACTTAAATTTATACCATAAAGAAAAATACAATTTAAACTGCAAAAATGTAAAATAAAACATAAACTAAACATATTTTCAAATAAATATAACAAAACCAAATTAGACCCACTTCCCTACTTTCAGTGAGAGAGTGCCATAAACTTTCCTACAGATTGTTCTACCAGTTCATTTTCAGATTACCAAAATGTCAGTGCAATATGTAAATCTAAGGGTATGAAATGCCACATAATAAGGCACTCTAGAGGTAAATGGCTGAATATACTATTCAGAGTCAGATACACAGGCATATTTTAAAACAGTGCACTTCAATTTAAAAATAGCTGTAATGTTCTCAAATCTATGCCAACCACTGTCCAGTCTTACAACCATATGAAGGATATATCTTAGAGGATAGGTGGTTGAAGAGAGGGCGACCCAACAGAGGGTATTATTTCTGTCCAGTATGAAAAAAAACTAGAGACTGAAATAATGAACAAAAATCAGAAGCAGAAATAGGCAATCTTATGGAACATGACAGAAGCAGTTGAAAATGACAATACTGAAATAGTTTAGCAATGTGAAACTTCAAACAGAACTCTCAGTAAACAATAAAATTCAAAGTCTGAGCTGAAAAAACGGAGTTAGAAGAGATCTCAAGAGGAGGGAGAAGGAGCAACGAGCCAAGATTGGATCAAAGAAGCAGAAGAATTGGGTGAAAAATAATAAGAACTCAATTTTGGGTGAATTTGATTTTAAAGATTGTAAAGACATCAAGGCCTCGGCACTTAGAAAGCTCCTCATGGACAATGTCATCAACTGATTACAACCTCAGATTTGATTGGGCATCATTAACATACTGGAGGAATGGATGAATATCTTGTGCCATTTTTCATCATTGGATCCATCTCCGTAGAATGATGGTACTTAAGGGAGCTCTTCATATTGTAGGGAAAGGGAATATTTAAAATTATACATTTATCTAGGGTTTAATCCCAACCTCTAAATGTAATAAAGGTCACTCTGATAAGATTAAAAACACATGTGTACTGCTTGGCACTGTTTCCTGGACGTTGCAAGCTATTTATGGCTCTTGCATCACTGAGGGCCCTAAACAGGGTCCAGCAACAGTATTAGGGTTTCTCAATCATACTTAGGTGACCCTTATGAATTCAGGATGACCCTTATTAAACCAGGTCGATACATCACCCAGAAGGTGTCTTCTCCGGTGCCACAGCTGGCCGATCAAGAACCAAATTTCTCCAGGACAGCATGCCTCATCGAAGGCCCACATCTCTGAAGAACTGAATCCATGTTGCTAAGAGCATGCATTCTCCAAGTGTCCCAGCATGAGAAATGATTTTTGAGGAAGGTGCTGAAGGAAAGGAGATCTGAATAATAAAAAAGTGATTGTTCTGATGAATGGTTGTCATGACTTATGATGTATCTAAAGAGGTTTAAAATGCAGACACACCAAAGGTCTACTCGCATGATCCAGTTAGCATTTTGGTAACTCAAGTATCTCACCCTTTCACTCAGTGTACCCTTATCCCAGTGATGGCACCTATGGAAAATCTGTCTGTCTTTTGCAGTTTTGCAGCTAGATAACCCAAATGCACATTTAACTTTTTACACTCCTAAGTTATACTTTGGTGAACATTTTTTTTTTTAAAAAGGCCCTAAGTGAATGAGTAAGCCTAAAGCAGCTGATAGTTCTACTTAAAAAGGTTAGACGTATGAATGAATAGAGGAATGTGGAGAGTGTACTGAAACGTGTGATAAATGACTGATGACTAGAAGCAGCATTGCTCTGGCAAAGCATTAACATACTCTCAACCAGCAGGAACAGACAATAGAAAGTAATGTGTTTGGTCAGTGAAGAAGGCAGATAGCATCTTGGCACTAAAATGTTTCTATTATTGAGCAGGTCTCTCTTGCTCTCTCATACATCCATATCAGAGTTTCATTCAGATCTCACCACACTTTAGTCTGAAAAATGGCTAATTTACTACATGATTTCTCATATAGATTCCCACTTTGGGGGTGATGCTTAACCTGCATCTGGACATACTCAGTAGATGCCTGCATACATCGTATCCATGCAAGGTCAACGAGAGAGTCTTCGACTCCAGCCTCTTTGTCTGGGTTCATCTGGACACTGATTGTTCGCAACTCATTTGTACAACAAAGGCTTTGCTATTGGGATGAGCAAGAGTATTAGCTCACTGAAAGACAGTTCCAGAATCAATAAGTTGCAAAGTTTACAGTTTGCCTTCCATCAAACTCCATTTTCATCACAAAATATTATCTGGATCTCTTTAGGGCAATAATTTCTGAAATTAGACAGGGCAGGACTCTGCACCCTTATATGCTACAATTGCTCACCTCATAAATTACAGGTTAGCTCATTTCAACTCCCTCCTGAATTACTCCTTAATCCAATCCCTCTTCCTCCACACTCAGGGAATGTCAATTTTTGCAGCTTGAATCACTTCAAAAGTCACATGCTGTGCATTATTCTGCCATCTAGTGAAAGGGTCTGGAACATTGTTTCCTTTTTTTTCTTTTTGGCTGTCGACCAGAGGTGGAGTCATGCTGAAGCCCTATGATGGTGACTGTAAGTCCACGATGTCCCAGTATGTTGTCACCATCTTTTGTCCACCATTATTTTCAGAAACAGGGTCACGTTATGGGTCGAAGGTCATCAAAAATAATGCTGGAGCATGGTGATGAGACTCAGAGCACAGCCTGTAACTGAAGATAGGCGAATTGCAGAGACATCAAAGGGAAGAAGCTCCAACAAGAGATCAATGTCAAAAAATGGAGAGAGATATTTTTCAATGGGCTTCGACCACACGGCAGCTGGACAATCTAGCCAGGAGTTGATAACTGTCCCTTACTCTTTTCTGAGTTTTTCCTTCAGAAGTTATGGAAAACACTTCATTTAGAACTGTCACCATAACAGATTTGTAATATATGCCTTTCTAAGGCCTTAAGCCTGAGCACTGTGCTATTTGTGAGGCATTTCTACCAAGAATTATCAAGGTGAGAGAGAAAAAATGTTGAGCACATTGCGTGATGTAGCAAGCAAAGTAGGTATCCCTGAAGGATCTGGGATTATTTGTTGAAGGGAAGGTAGAACTGATTGAAGGGAAGGAAGATGCTCTGAGACGGCAGCAAGGATCCAATGTTGAGGATTTGGCATTGTGTACTTAGATATGGGGCGGGTGGGGCATTCAGGAAAAAATGCCAGAAAAGGTTTTAGCAATGCCAAAAAAGCCTACTCCCAAAATGCTTTATGATCTTTGTGTGTCTGAGTCATGAACAATAATCTTGACGGCAGCTTGTGAAGTTCAAGCCTTAACTGGCGTTGAATACAAAAGAGCTGCAGGTCAAAAATAACACTCAGTCTTGACTCCGAAAGGGAATTTTGATTGAAGGGAGACAAAAGGATCTCCATAAAGAGTGAGATGCACCACCATCTCCAAGAAGGAAGAGCAGTTTGCCTATCGACATTAAACACAGAAACTTACTCTTGAAGATGAAAGTAAAAAATTCTATCTTGAAGCTGAAATGGCAGCACAGCTACAAAAGGAGGGTTTCAGAACACTCAAGAACCTTCCAATATGCCTATAAGTGACCCAGTGGGGACACTGCCATTGATCTATAAGAGAACGTTGTCCCATATCTATAGAAGCACAAGATGATCTGGAGGTAGAAATGTATGAAGATGTGTCAGCCACAGTAGAAGAAGAGAGCACATATGAAGACAAAGATATAAAGCAGTATTAGGAGTTTGACTCACCACAGGAGGAGATAGACTTGTACTCACCAAGACCCTCACAATGTAGTGAAGAAGATGTCAGCAGATACTCATGGTGTGCAGCTGGAAGAACAGGCTGAAGCTCATGATTCCCAGTCTTATTGAGCAGGGAAAGGAGGCTTTCAGAGAGCCAGTCTTGTCTAAGTTAGTCATGCCAAGAGGAGAAAAACATAAAAGTCCTCAAGCCAAGGCCCTACTTACATTAAAACAAGTGTGTCAGCTGATGTCTGTACCAATAGCCCAAGGGATAATACAGCTATAGGACTGCCACCAGACAAGGTAAGGCTGGACACGATAAGGGGAAGATGGAAATGGCAGCGATGACACAATGGAGAAGTGTCAACTAAAATGCCAGACTCAGTAGGTATAATCAACAAAAGTGGGACAAGATTGAAGAGCTTGTGCATAACCTACCAGAGCCTTAGGTGAACATGTAAGTTAAAAAATACTGTTTTAAACAAAATAAAACATTCAAATTCACCAACTATAATTATCTCAAGTAACTATAACTCATGCAGTGAAGTAGCTATAGCTCACACCCTCGCCATGCACCGCTAATTACTTCCCATATTACATCCCTCATGATGTGTTCAATGACATCATTGATACATCACTGCAACACTTGAAAGACATCATTCATGACAAACTGTGCATGATGGGGGCTCGAGCTATAGTAACTTTACTGCACGAGTTTAGTTACTTGAGATAACGATAATTGGTGAATTTCACAGTTTTTTTGTAAAAAAAAAGGTATGTTTTAACGTACATTTTCACTTAACTATAATGTTACTTTAACCTTTGTTTTTTTCAGTGAATATATATATATAGTCTGTTTGAGTTGGCTATGCCATAAATTGGCATGCCTCATTTACTCATTATAGGCATGCTAACCAATTATTGACATTAAAATATGAGCACTTCATTGCCACATTAACTATTTGTCATCCTTAAATCCACAGAATTTGTAACTCTGCATGTACAAATTCACTATTGGTTACTCCTGAATCGATATGTGTTTAATCTTGTTAACCAGGCCTCCGGCCGAGTTAATGAATTAATTATATTATTAGCCCCACGTGCTAAAGTGCTAATATGCCAATATGCCAATTCTTTACAATTCATTGCTTTTCTGGTCATGCTTAAATTTTTGCTTTGTGCAAATGAAAAATATTGCCTGTTGTCATTACTATTTATCTTGCACAACGTATGGTTCTTTTCATATTCTTTGTTCACCTTTCATTTAAGTCTCATGGTTTACCCATCTCAATGTTTACCTACGCCACATATATACCTGTGGGTTAAATTATTTTGTACAGCCATATTCAGGTGGGGTTTCATCAAATTATTTTTCTCATCACGCTCTATGCATTTTTTTGCCAATCAGATAACATGGGGACATGCTAACTTGGCATCCTTGTGCTTAATATTTTGCATTTTGCAGTGTCAACTATGTACACTTTGATTCATTCCTGAGCATAGCCTTGTGCCTATAGTAGAAATGCAATCTGATTTTTGGGGTAAGCTTTTTTGGGGGCACACCGGAACATTGCTGGGGTCCGCCCTGGAGGGTGGCGGTCACCAGGGCCATGTACAGCTCCAGGAGGGGTGGGGGGCATCTCCTCTCCTCCTTCCTTGAGTAGGGGCCTGCCCCGAGGAGGTGGCGGTCCCCAGGGCTGAGAACAGCCTGGGAGGGGGGCCATGTCTTTAAAATACAGTTTGGTGGAGGCCCCGGGGCTGGGGGGTTTCGTGAGGCCCCCCACTTTAAAATGTTAGAGCCCCGGGTAGTTGGTGGTCCCCCGGATAGGCGGGGTTGTTGAGGCCCCCCCATTACATTAGACCCGGGAAGGTGGGGCTGATGGAGCAAGGACTAACAATGAGACTTGCTCGGAAGCAATTCTCTCACAGTATTAATTAATTTGTACTAAAACCTTGTAATGTTTTATTAATAATGTGCAACACAAACATATTTTATCTAGAAGATGCTTGCCTATGTGTTTTCCACTAATAAGTAATCCTTGTCTAATCCAAAATGGCCGCTAAAACGCGAGAATTCTACTGCGCATGTGTCAACCATGTCACATGGTATGACGTCTTTCTTTGCTTGGAGGGAATCTTTTGCTCCTGCGCAGTGTATGCTAAAATGGCCGCTTTAATGTTCTCACATGCTAAAGCTTTCGCATTGCTGCAATTAATAATGTGGTATACTAAAGCTACTAATGCGGGATAGACATTTATAATTAAATGGAATTAGGGTAGAAGTAGGGGGTATACAGTGAAAACATTTATTTTTGATTTTAATATGTTTCTTCTTTGATTTTCTATTAGTTCGTAAAGTGGGCCTGGGTTGGCTAAACAGCAGCTCGAGAGTCATGTGACCTGCGCATGCGCTCTGAAAACTAACAAAGCAAAGTGATGAAGTCAACTTGGAGGATGTCCAGACTTCTACTGCATGTCCTGTGAAATGATACATTTTATATAAATTTTGTAATAATAATGGTGTGAAACGGGTGGGAAATAAAGCAAATGTATTAATTGAGAGGGGCGGGATTCTAAGACAATGGGCTTAAGAAAATTGAACTAAATTGACATGGTGTGAGGATCAACCCCCTGTCCCTGTCCAATCAGAATTAGTGGGCCCATCATTTTGAAACATTAATGGGAGGTACATGGGCGTAGAAGGGTATAATAGATATAGAATTAGCTAATTAGTTAGAGCAGTTGAACATAGATGCTGTAGCAGAGAACAAATGCTATTGCAGAACAGAGCAGACTGAACCGCTGTCTGAAGAGGTCGTGAGGTGGGGGCGGCGGACCGTACTAGAGGGAGACGCGGAAGAACTACAAGGAGGAACGAAGTGTCAGAGAGGGGAACGACACAGGCGTCGTTGGTAGAGAGGTCATCTATCCTGTCCTGAACCTGGTCTGGAGGTCTTGGTCTTCATCCTTTCTTGGGACCCTTTTTCCAACTCCTTGGCCAAGGGGTTTGGTTTTCACACCTTTACGTAACTATAAATGCGTAATCTTTAGTTTGTACTGCTGTCTCCATCTTCTCCTTTCTGAGGGACCGTCATTTGTGATTAATAGGTGACTATAGTGTGCTTCCTCCTTGATATGCGACTAAGTATTATGTGGTTTGTATTTTACTCTGCTAAATTTTTAGATAAACATTTTTAAAACTTCCTGAGTCAGTGGTTATTTCAGGTGTTTAATGAAATTATGTTTTGTACGATCTCATACCAAACCCAGTTATCAAAGGTCCATTGGTAAGTCATTACTCTTCAATCAGAAAAGGTAATTGGTAGCAGGGATTTTGATAAAGAGTACAACTGACTCCCACCAGCGGTGATTGCTAGTTAGTGTGAATGAATGGGCCCAGGTGAGTATTTAGTGTATGAATGCTTGTTGCTAGTAACCCGCTGTATCAGTTTTCTGGCTATCAGAGGATGGTTATACTTTGTTAATTGGGTAATGAGAATTTTATTTTATGAACTAACATCCGTTTTAAAAAGTTTTGTTTTATGTTGTCTAGAAATCCCCGGGGAATTTGAATAGCAGATGGTAAGTGGAAGCCATACTGCAGTGAGGTTATCTTTCAGGCAGAAATAGTACTGAAAAGTTAAGCAGGGCTATCAGTACTTGTTAGGGACTCTGTGTGTGTGAGTGACAGCAAAGGAATACGCTGGTGAAAATTTGATGTTATATCACCTAGAAAGGGTAACATTGAAGGAGTAGCAGGTATTTCTGAAGCTTACGTGACGAGTAAACGGAAGGGTTTTGCTCGTAGTGTATGTCTAGTAAACGGAAGGGTTTTACTAAGTGTGAGAAAATCTATCCTTTTCAATTTAGGGAAACTGACAAGATAGCGAATGTTTTTATGAAGTTACTGAATTTTAAGAAGTGTTGAGAAAATAAAGTTTTGCGTACGATTTTTTGTAAAGGGAGGGTCAGCTGCCAGAGTAGAAGCTGATGTCACAAGTGCCGCGCTGAGATTGGCTGAAACAGCGGGCATAGAACGAGTCTTGTAAAGGAGGGGTCAGTAGTCAGGAGTAATACTGACGTCGCAGGTGCCGCGCTGGGATTGGTCGACACAGCGAGGGACAGAGAAGCGCAGATTGTAAAGGAGGGGTTGTCAGATAGAGTGAATAGACGTCACAGAAAAACCTCGCTAGGATTGGTTCTGAGACAATTGTTAGCTGGAATTTGATTGGTTGTCAGAATAGAAGTCAAAATATTAGTGGACAGTGGAGATTGTATGTGGAAACACGATCCGACTTTGATAGGAACCCGTCCCGACAGGAGATTTTTAGGTTTTGCAGAATATAATTCAATACATAGATATTTACCCAAAATGTACGGAGAAAAGAGAAAATTGTCATTCCTACAAAAGATTAAGAATTATTTTAAGAAGGATAAGCCGATCAAAACTAGGGAAGGAATTCTCATTTAACCAGCAAAAACGCCCGCCTCATTCATGATGATGGAGAGGGGTTATCATACTTGTGTATGGTTAGAAAATTGGATAGAATATACAAAAGATGACGGAGTATTAGCTTTCCCAGAGAATGGTACTTTCAATGGGAGAATTCTTCAAAATTTAAGAATGAGAATGAATGAATTAGAACCCAGACCAAGATTAACGCAGTACGAAGCCCTAGAAGAATGGGAAACAGAAGCATTTGAACGTGATAGACCCAGGAGCAATAGGGGTTATAGGGGATTTTTCCCTAGATATCAGAATGGGACAAGAGAAAGTCAGATGAAACAGTGGAGACGAGCGATGATTACTGAAGGTTTGTATCCAGTATTTATGGCTGATGAGCAGCTAGGGAGCAAATGCAAAGAAAAGACTAAACACATGACAGGGTTTGGAGAATCCGAAGATGAATTCATGGAAGAAATATTAAAGAACCCTCCACCATACCAGGAAGAGTTGGGTGGATGTTCCCCAAGTGCACCTGTTTTGAGAACACCGTTAGTACCTCGAATACTGCATAATCCACCAGTTAATAGAGTTCTTCAGGATAAGGAAAAAGAGGCTTTAGACAGAAACAGAGCAGAATTAATACAGAAAATAACACAGTTGAATGTACATCCTGAATCTCTAACTATACCCGTAACCATTGGTCCCGTGGTCCTTTTATACGGAGACAAAGTAAATTGCCCGAAGCCTCTAGCTATGACTACACCTATGGATATCCCTAAAAATGAAGCTGTAATAATTGATGATCATATCAGTGACTGTGAATCTATGATTTCACTAATGGATTTGCCTATTCGAGAATCCGCAAATAGCACCCCAAGAAGAACCACACCTGGTTGCTCAAAAGATGTAAATATAATAACATCTTCAGGAACTAAAAGTGCAACAGTAGTAACTCCAGAAGACTTAGAAAGATGGGCACAAGGAATAGACAGACAGAGTTCACCCCCAAAGATCTTGGATATTTATAAACTAAAAGTTGAGTTAGAAGAAATGATAGCAGGCAACGTAGGAGTAGATCGTTTAAATACCTACAGTGAAGAAGAACTATTGTTCGTATGTAGGAGCATAACCAGAAATGTAAAAATATTCCATGAAAAGTTAACGGATTTGGCCTCAGAGATGGGAATTGAAATAAGGAAGTCAAAGGTATTGCAGAGACCATATAGAGCAGAATTTACGGACAAAAATCTTAGAAAATATGAATACATCTGGTAGAAAATTACAAGTTAAAAAATTAATGACAGTCTTACAGAAATGGGGAGAATTGGATAGATGGAAAACTAGATGGACAAAGAAAAAGGAAGAAGCACGTTCGAATAGAATGACATCTGAGTATTTATTGAAGGAAACAGGAAAGGTAGAACAGATGAACCCAATGCGGGAGGTTCCAGGAGGAGGCTATGTCCATGTCCCATGGAGCAGGCAAGACATTTTGTCATTTACAAATGATTTTCCAAAGTTGAGAGAAAAACCAATTGAATGGTACAAGCAGGTTGAGAGGTTTGTGAAGGTTTCAAAGGTTTTGTTAAAGGACCTAGATGGTTTGTTCGACATAGTGGTACCTGCTGATTTATGGACAGATTGTAAAATTACAATCGACTGGCCTAGTGAAGAGTATCCTAGGGATCCAAAGACAGGTGCCCCATCAAATGATGTGATGAAAAAGTATCACCAGGTAATAACTTATTTGAAAGGGAAAATACCACCCAAAGAAACAGAATGGGTGAAAATAGACAGAACTACCCAAGAAGCAAATGAATCGGTACATGCCTACTATGAACGTCTATTACAGGTGTTCAAACAGTATAGCGGTTTTGAAGATATTGGAGACAAAAATATGAGTCAGTTTGTCTATCGATTTGTTTATGGTCTAAAACCAGAGAATTGTCAGATGATTAAGCAACACATGTTATGTTGGCAGGGAAAGCCTATCGATGAGATTTTGAAATATGCAAAATATTGTGGGGATGACATTGAGGATAGACACAAGAAACTACAAGAAAAGGTGATGTGGGTTCAAGTGAAAATGGCTGAGCGACAGGGAATTAATTTAGATAATCCAACAGAAAGTCAGGGAAAAGAATCTGGTTCGAGTGGTGACACAGGAAATGGTGGAAAGGTAAGAGGACGAATGAGTAGAGAAGAGGCTAAAAAGAAATTTCCTTGTCATGGATGCGGAAAGTTGGGACATTGGAAGAACAAATGTAAAAAGATTCAAAATAATAATGGCCCAAATCATAATTTAAATCCACAGACGCAGAATGACTCACAGCAGGGTGTAAGTCCTCAGAGTCAGTTGCCACCTGCCCCTATACAGGGTAATGTAAGCAGAGCAAAGCACGGTACAGACGTCGGATATCAAGGAGGAAGTGGTAAGAACGAATATGTAACTTCACAGTTTCTTTTACAGAATGATTTTAATCCATATGATTATCAATGACGGTGCCTAAGAGAGGGGGAGAAGGAGTGTGTACATGGCGCATCCTTGCCGGTAGATCAGTCAGGTCCATATGTTGAAGGGAAAGTAAAAGGTAATGATATCACCTTTCTTTTGGACACTGATGCTACCCGTTCTACTGTAAGAACAGCAGACATCCCAGACCTCCCTCTCTCTGGAGAAGCTATCCAAGTTGTAGGTGTAGCAAATCAAAATATTAGAACACCCCTTACCGAACCTATGGAAGTAAGAATTGGAAACTTCAGAGAAGTGCATCAATTTGTGGTGTGTGATTACAGTCCAGTAAATTTACTGGGCAGAGACTTACTGTGCAAAATGAACTGCACTTTTTTCTGCACACCGGATGGTGTTGCAATACAGACCCCGGATGAAGATCATGTTTACAAATTCATGATAAGCAAGCAAGGTACGGAGGTAGATGAAATGTTCTCCTTGATAACCAAAGATGAATTACCAGAAGAGTTAAAAACTACAGTGAGTTCAAAGGTATGGGATTTTACTGGAAAAGAAGTAGGTCTGATGGCAAATATAGACCCAGTAAAGATAACTGTAAAAGAAGGCGCAATTTTCCCAAATACCATACAGTATAAAATGAGTGCTGAAGTGAAAGCAGGAGTTACTGAGGAAATTGGCAGAATGGTGAAACAAGGTATATTAAAAGAAGTTATGAGTAGCCCTTGTAATTCGCCAATCATGGGTTTGAAAAAGCTGAGTGGAAAATATAGGATTGTTCAAGATTTACGGAAAATTAACAAAATTGTGGTACCTTGTTGTCCTATAGTACCAAATCCTGCAGTAATATTATACCAAATACCATGGAATGCAGAATGGTTTACTGTAATTGATCTGTGCCAAGCATTTTTCTCAATTCCATTGAATCCAGATAGTCAGTATTTGTTTTCGTTCAAATTCGAAAATCACGTTTATGTGTGGAATCGTGTTCCTAAGGGTACACAGAAAGTCCCTCCATTTTTAATCAGATATTGAAAAAGTGCTTAGAAAAATTAGTAATGCCCAGGAACTCAGTCTTGGTACAATATATAGACGATTTGTTAATCGTATCTAGAACTCATGACGATTGTGTCGCCGACTCAATTGCATTACTCAATCATTTGGCTGAGGAAGGACACAAAGTGTCACCTGAGAAGTTACAATTTTGTACAACAGCAGTTAAGTATTTGGGACACCAAATTGAGAGAGGAAAGAGAACAATAACCTCTGAGAGAATAAAAATAATTAAGCAAATGAAAATGCCAGTAACACAAAAGACATGGACTGGACAGACATCCTATAGCATTTTTGTTGCTACATTAGACCCAGTGGCTGCAGCATTGCCAGGCTGCTTAAAAGCAGTAGCTGCTACCTGTATGAGCATCGAACAAAGTGAGTCAATAGTAATGGGACACCCTGTTAAAGTGTTCGTCTCACATGCAGTTGTGATTCTGTTGACAAGAACTAGAACCCAGCATCTTACACCTAGTTGGATGACAAAATATGAGCGAATAATTTTAGGAGCTGAAAATGTGACCATAGCTAGGTGCACAGTTGTAAATCCTGCAACATTATTACCAGATCCATATTGTGAAGAAGTTAGGGACGACACAGAACATGATTGCTTGGAAGTCACAGAGTTGTGTACCAAGCCGCGCCCTGACATACAGGAAATGCCTCTTAAGAACCCAGACAGGGAGCTGTTTGTGGATGGCTCATGCCTAAGGCATGAAGATGGCAAATTGAGTGCAGCTTATGCTGTATGTGAACTTTCTGGAATAGTCGAAGCATCCTATTTACCAGGAGTCAAATCTGCACAAGTAGCTGAATTAATTGCTTTGATTAAAGCCTCTAAAATTGGGAAAAATCTAAAAGTGACCATATTTACAGACAGTCAATATGGATACGGGGTTGTGCATGATTTTGGCCAACTGTGGATGCAGAGGGATTTCATGACTTCTTCAGGATCCCCAATCAAAAATGGGCAGTTTGTAAAGGAATTATTGGAGGCAATACAATCACCAAAAGAATTGGCAGTGGTGAAATGTGCCGCACACCAGTCAGGAAATGACTGGGTGGTAGCCGGTAACAGATATGCAGACCTAATCGCTCAACAATGTGCCAGAAATAGAATGGCAGTAAACAGAAAAGTCGAAAGGATGGGAATCAGCTGCCAACTTATGCTATGTTCAACACCTGAAACATGAAATGATGTGAGACGATTGCAGGATGATGCTGAAGAGAGTGAAAAGGATGTTTGGATGAAAATAGGGTGTACTCGAAGAACAGATGATGATGTGTGGGTTTATCGAGATGGCAGACCAGTCATGCCTGATTGCCTAATTTCACACATGGCCAGAATGTATCATGGAGACACACATGTAAGAAGAGATGCCATGATTAGACTTTTCAGACAAAGTTGGTACAATGCAAGGTTTAGGGCTGCAGCAGAGAGCCTTTGCCAGAGGTGTTTAACTTGTCAAATGAATAATCCAGGAAGGAAAACAGTAATTGGTCTGGGAAAAATTGGAAAGGCAGAAGGCCCATTTGTGAGATTGCAGTTAGATTTCATTCAGTTACCACCATGTAAAGGACTGAAATATGTACTTGTCATAGTGTGTCTGTTTTCAAAGTGGGTGGAGGCTTACCCTACCAGGAGGAATGACAGCATAACAGTTGCAAAACTATCACTACGAGAACTCCTTCCACGGTTCGGTTTCCCAGTAACTTTGGAATCAGATAGAGGGAGTCACTTCAATAACGATGTAATTTGAATAATCTGTGAAGCATTTAAAATTGAACAAAAATTGCACTGTGCGTACCGCCCAGAGGCTTCTGGAGTGGTTGAACAAATGAATGGCACAATAAAATCAAGATTGTCAAAAATGTGTGCATCCACATCGTTAGATTGGCCAGATGCGTTGCCTCTTGTCTTAACGGGACTCAGAAGCATTCCTGATAGAAATACAGGATTGAGTCCACATGAAATCATCATGGGAAGAGCAATGAGACAAGCCCATGTACCTGGCAATAAACTGCTGAATATAACTGATGATATGGTTCTAGATTATTGCAAAGCATTGGCTGACCTAGTGCGTTCTGTCTCTCACCAGGTTGGAGAAGACGTAGTTTCCAGGCAGCCTGAACAAGAGCATGATCTGAACCCCGGAGACTGGGTGGTAGTGAAGCATCACACCAGAGAAACGTGTTTATCACCCAGGTGGGGAAAACCTTGTCAGGTTTTATTGGTTACAAACACAGCAGTGAAATGTGCAGGTTTACCTAATTGGATTCACTTAAGCCATACCAAAAGGGTGCCAGCTCCTGAAGAAAGAGATCCTCAGTCAGCATCAATAGCTGAGGAAGCAGAAGGTTGTACAGCTGAAGAATCTCAAGTGATAGATTCAGGAGTAGCTGAAGAAGAACAACCGAGCACAAGTCAGGACTGGATACCAGTGGTTGATATACCTGAAGTCTTCATCAAAACAAGGAGCAGAGCTAGATTAGAGGAAATTAGAGAGGACCAGATAGGTGAAGAAGAACAAGCTCAGGATAGGGAGGTTGAAACTATAAGGGAACCTGAGCAGGCCCAGATAGGGAAAGGAAATTGGGCTCAAACTATCAACGAAACAACAGGGTTTGAGCAGGGACAGACAGGTTCAGAAGAACGCGGTCAGGCTGCAGACGTACAGAATGCAATAAGCCCTGATCAGAACCAGTTAGGACAAGAAAATCATGTTCAGGGAGAAGAAAACCAAGAAAACATCGAACATGAAAATATCAAGCAAGAAAACGTCAATCCTGAACAGGGCAAGTTAGCAGAGACTCACATTCAGGCAACTGAAGAAACAACAATAAGAACTGACCAAGAGCAGATAGAGAGGGAAACTGAAAACAAGGACAAACAATTTGTGCCACACATTAATGTGAATAAAGGAGTATTTGGAAAAGACTCAGAAGGTGTAGGTACAGTGCAAACAAAGAAAGTCAGAAAGGGTGATCATTGGCCTAGTATTATTAAAAGGGTGAAATATCATATAGTAACCCGAAGTGAAGACCCAGAACAAGTAAATGAAGTAACAAGCTTATCTGGACAAACAAGTGGGACTGAAAAACGAAAAAGCAAAAGATTGAAAATCGTGAACAATAAGTTTAAAGGTCCTGATTGGACTTATGTAATTCTTGAAGACTGCGAAAGTTCAGAAAATAGTGAAAGTGGTGACGAAGGAACAAGTGCAGAGATGACTTATGAAAAAGAAGTGAAACCACCTTGATAACGTTAAAGTTTTGAAGGAAAAAGAAAGAAGAGAAATCTTCTTGGACAAAAATGGCTGACGTCAGAGTTTCTGGGAGACCGAAACGGAAATGTTGTAAAAGATACTGTGCTATATGCATATGTAGTCTGGTAGTGGTGCTTATAGTGTGGTTAGTTGTGATTGTAGCAATTCCTTACCTTATGATAATGGACAAAAAGAATAACACCGATACCAAGGGAAGGATAGATAATTTGAAAAGTGATAGAGTAGAAATAGAAGCAGAAGATGAACCAGATTTTCATCACGTTGTAACAGATAACGATACTAGCTTAAATGTTTTTACTAAATTATTGTTTCAGTACATAGATACAATGGATGTTAGTGACTGTTATGTCTGTATGAAGATACCTGAATCAGTAGCAGAAGGTTTAACCTATCATCATTTGCCTTTAACTTATGGTATATCATGTAGTGTGCTAACTAGTTTATTTTATAGAATAGGGAAACTTCAGTATTATTATTCAAATATAGATGTGATATTTTCAGAGGTTCCTGTTCGAAAGAATCTGAATCCAGTGCTTAGTAGTCAAGATGCACAATTTATGGGAGAATTTTTCTTAACGATGAAGTCAATAGATATAACACATGCACATAGAAGCAATCTAACATGTTCATTACGTGAAGAAGAAAAGATATTTTTAAACTTAGTTGAAAATAGAAGACAGAATTTCCAAAAGAAAGCGTCTGAGCATAAAGCTCACCTTCCACCTTGGGCTGAGAAAGAGGGTATTTATACACCTGGCAAGGCTCAAGCTGCTATGGCTCTCGATTTTGTAAAGACAGGGAAAATTTGTCTTCATAGGTTAAAAACTGAATATAACAATGTTTTTATTGGTACCAGTGAATGTGAACATAATTTCTTAATTCTTGGAGGTTGGGGACTAAAATGAGGAACAGATTCAGCTTTTCCTGGAATATATTATGTGTGTGGGAATAAGGCTTACTTTAGGCTTCCTGCACGGTGGTATGGAAGTTGTTATTTTGGAATAGTTTTTCCAAAAGTATACCACATAAAAAGAAACACTGGGAGCAATGAAAATAATAGTGAATTAACACGTAATAAGAGAGCTAGTTTTTCAGAAATTGTAGGTGATATATTTGGTGCATTGATACCTTCAGTGGGAGTAATTCTGAACTCAAGGAGAAAATGTAAGCTGTCTACAGTGGTTGATCGTTTATCAACGGATACTGCTGGAGGATTTCTAATGATTAATGAGGAAATGGTTGCGATTAGATCTATGGTTATGCAAAATCGACTTGCTCTTGATATATTATTAGCAAAAGAGGGCGGAGTCTGTAAAATGTTGAAAACGAAACATTGTTGCACGTATATTCCGGACAAAAGTACAGAAATCGGAACATATATAAAGAATATTACTAAACTTGAGAAGGAACTGAAACCACTGGAAGTTGATAGTGTATGGGAAAGATTGACAAATAGCATTGCGTCAATTGGTACCTGGTTTAGTAATGTAGGGAAAGGACTTATAGGTCAAATAATAGTACCCTTAGTAGGGATAGCAATAACAGTATTGTCAATAATGATATGGTGTAAATGTTGTAGTAAGAAGGAAACATATAGGGTGACAGGAAGAGGCAAGAAAAGAAAATTTGAAGAGATTGAATTAGAAGACCTGAGAAGTGAAATTTACAAGAAACTGAAGGGAAAAGATAAGAATGGACAGTGTAAAAATGAAAATGTGACTGAAATATGCTAAAGTTGGCATCTGCTCAGAAACGCCATCAGAGAGGGGATTGATGGAGCAAGGACTCACAATGAGACTTGCTCGGAAGCAATTCTCTCACAGTATTAATTAATTTGTACTAAAACCTTGTAATGTTTTATTAATAATGTGCAACACAAACATATTTTATCTAGAAGATGCTTGCCTATGTGTTTTCCACTAATAAGTAACCCTTGTCTAATCCAAAATGGCCGTTAAAACGCGGGAATTCTACTGCGCATGTGTCAACCATGTCACATGGTATGACGTCTTTCTTTGCTTCGAGGGAATCTTTTGCTCCTGCGCAGTGTATGCTAAAATGGCCGCTTTAATGTTCTCACATGCTAAAGCTTTCGCATTGCTGCAATTAATAATGTGGTATACTAAAGCTACTAATGCGGGATAGACATTTATAATTAAATGGAATTAGGGTAGAAGTAGGGGGTATACAGTGAAAACATTTATTTTTGATTTTAATATGTTTCTTCTTTGATTTTCTATTAGTTCGTAAAGTGGGCCTGGGTTGGCTAAACAGCAGCTCGAGAGTCATGTGACCTGCGCATTCGCTCTGAAAACTAACAAAGCAAAGTGATGAAGTCAACTTGGAGGATGTCCAAGAACATGACCCGTTGATCACCTTCAGACTTCTACTGCATGTCCTGTGAAATGATACATTTTATATATATTTTGTAATAATAATGGTGTGAAACGGGTGGGAAATAAAGCAAATGTATTAATTGAGAGGGGCAGGATTCTAAGACAATGGGCTTAAGAAAATTGAACTAAATTGACTTGGTGTGAGGATCAACCCCCTGTCCCTGTCCAATCAGAATTAGTGGGCCCATAATTTTGAAACATTAATGGGAGGTACATGGGCGTAGAAGGGTATAATAGATATAGAATTAGCTAATTAGTTAGAGCAGATGAACATAGATGCTGTAGCAGAGAACCAATGCTATTGCAGAACAGAGCAGACTGAACTGCTGTCTGAAGAGGTTGTGAGGTGGGGGCGGCGGACTGTACTAGAGGGAGACGCGGAAGAACTACGAGGAGGAATGAAGTGTCAGAGAGGGGAACGACGCAGGCGTCGTTGGTAGAGAGGTCATCTATCCTGTCCTGAACCTGGTCCGGAGGTCTTGGTCTTCATCCTTTCTTGGGACCCTTTTTCCAACTCCTTGGCCAAGGGGTTTGGTTTTCACACCTTTAGGTAACTATAAATGCGTAATCTTTAGTTTGTACTGCTGTCTCTATCTTCTCCTTTCTGAGGGACCGTCATCTGTGATTAATAGGTGACTATAGTGTGCTTCCTCCTTGATATGCGACTAAGTATTATGTGGTTTGTATTTTACTCTGCTAAATTTTTAGATAAACATTTTTAAAACTTCCTGAGTCAGTGGTTATTTCAGGTGTTTAATGAAATTATGTTTTGTACGATCTCATACCAAACCCAGTTATCAAAGGTCCATTGGTAAGTCATTACTCTTCAATCAGAAAAGGTAATTGGTAGCAGGGATTTTGATAAAGAGTACAACTGACTCCCACCAGCGGTGATTGCTAGTTAGTGTGAATGAATGGGCCCAGGTGAGTATTTAGTGTATGAATGCTTGTTGCTAGTAACCCGCTGTATCAGTTTTCTGGCTATCAGAGGATGGTTATACTTTGTTAATTGGGTAATGAGAATTTTATTTTATGAACTAACATCCGTTTTAAAAAGTTTTGTTTTATGTTGTCTAGAAATCCCCGGGGAATTTGAATAGCAGATGGTAAGTGGAAGCCATACTGCAGTGAGGTTATCTTTCAGGCAGAAATAGTACTGAAAAGTTAAGCAGGGCTATCAGTACTTGTTAGGGACTCTGTGTGTGTGAGTGACAGCAAAGGAATACGCTGGTGAAAATTTGATGTTATATCACCTAGAAAGGGTAACATTGAAGGAGTAGCAGGTATTTCTGAAGCTTACGTGACGAGTAAACGGAAGGGTTTTGCTCGTAGTGTATGTCTAGTAAACGGAAGGGTTTTACTAAGTGTGAGAAAATCTATCCTTTTCAATTTAGGGAAACTGACAAGATAGCGAATGTTTTTATGAAGTTACTGAATTTTAAGAAGTGTTGAGAAAATAAAGTTTTGCGTACGATTTTTGTAAAGGGAGGGTCAGCTGCCAGAGTAGAAGCTGATGTCACAAGTGCCGCGCTGAGATTGGCTGAAACAGCGGGCATAGAACGAGTCTTGTAAAGGAGGGGTCAGTAGTCAGGAGTAATACTGACGTCGCAGGTGCCGCGCTGGGATTGGTCGACACAGCGAGGGACAGAGAAGCGCAGATTGTAAAGGAGGGGTTGTCAGATAGAGTGAATAGACGTCACAGAAAAACCTCGCTAGGATTGGTTCTGAGACAATTGTTAGCTGGAATTTGATTGGTTGTCAGAATAGAAGTCAAAATATTAGTGGACAGTGGAGATTGTATGTGGAAACACGATCCGACTTTGATAGGAACCCGTCCCGACAGGAGATTTTTAGGTTTTGCAGAATATAATTCAATACATAGATATTTACCCAAAATGTACGGAGAAAAGAGAAAATTGTCATTCCTACAAAAGATTAAGAATTATTTTAAGAAGGATAAGCCGATCAAAACTAGGGAAGGAATTCTCATTTAACCAGCAAAAACGCCCGCCTCATTCATGATGATGGAGAGGGGTTATCATACTTGTGTATGGTTAGAAAATTGGATAGAATATACAAAAGATGACGGAGTATTAGCTTTCCCAGAGAATGGTACTTTCAATGGGAGAATTCTTCAAAATTTAAGAATGAGAATGAATGAATTAGAACCCAGACCAAGATTAACGCAGTACGAAGCCCTAGAAGAATGGGAAACAGAAGCATTTGAACGTGATAGACCCAGGAGCAATAGGGGTTATAGGGGATTTTTCCCTAGATATCAGAATGGGACAAGAGAAAGTCAGATGAAACAGTGGAGACGAGCGATGATTACTGAAGGTTTGTATCCAGTATTTATGGCTGATGAGCAGCTAGGGAGCAAATGCAAAGAAAAGACTAAACACATGACAGGGTTTGGAGAATCCGAAGATGAATTCATGGAAGAAATATTAAAGAACCCTCCACCATACCAGGAAGAGTTGGGTGGATGTTCCCCAAGTGCACCTGTTTTGAGAACACCGTTAGTACCTCGAATACTGCATAATCCACCAGTTAATAGAGTTCTTCAGGATAAGGAAAAAGAGGCTTTAGACAGAAACAGAGCAGAATTAATACAGAAAATAACACAGTTGAATGTACATCCTGAATCTCTAACTATACCCGTAACCATTGGTCCCGTGGTCCTTTTATACGGAGACAAAGTAAATTGCCCGAAGCCTCTAGCTATGACTACACCTATGGATATCCCTAAAAATGAAGCTGTAATAATTGATGATCATATCAGTGACTGTGAATCTATGATTTCACTAATGGATTTGCCTATTCGAGAATCCGCAAATAGCACCCCAAGAAGAACCACACCTGGTTGCTCAAAAGATGTAAATATAATAACATCTTCAGGAACTAAAAGTGCAACAGTAGTAACTCCAGAAGACTTAGAAAGATGGGCACAAGGAATAGACAGACAGAGTTCACCCCCAAAGATCTTGGATATTTATAAACTAAAAGTTGAGTTAGAAGAAATGATAGCAGGCAACGTAGGAGTAGATCGTTTAAATACCTACAGTGAAGAAGAACTATTGTTCGTATGTAGGAGCATAACCAGAAATGTAAAAATATTCCATGAAAAGTTAACGGATTTGGCCTCAGAGATGGGAATTGAAATAAGGAAGTCAAAGGTATTGCAGAGACCATATAGAGCAGAATTTACGGACAAAAATCTTAGAAAATATGAATACATCTGGTAGAAAATTACAAGTTAAAAAATTAATGACAGTCTTACAGAAATGGGGAGAATTGGATAGATGGAAAACTAGATGGACAAAGAAAAAGGAAGAAGCACGTTCGAATAGAATGACATCTGAGTATTTATTGAAGGAAACAGGAAAGGTAGAACAGATGAACCCAATGCGGGAGGTTCCAGGAGGAGGCTATGTCCATGTCCCATGGAGCAGGCAAGACATTTTGTCATTTACAAATGATTTTCCAAAGTTGAGAGAAAAACCAATTGAATGGTACAAGCAGGTTGAGAGGTTTGTGAAGGTTTCAAAGGTTTTGTTAAAGGACCTAGATGGTTTGTTCGACATAGTGGTACCTGCTGATTTATGGACAGATTGTAAAATTACAATCGACTGGCCTAGTGAAGAGTATCCTAGGGATCCAAAGACAGGTGCCCCATCAAATGATGTGATGAAAAAGTATCACCAGGTAATAACTTATTTGAAAGGGAAAATACCACCCAAAGAAACAGAATGGGTGAAAATAGACAGAACTACCCAAGAAGCAAATGAATCGGTACATGCCTACTATGAACGTCTATTACAGGTGTTCAAACAGTATAGCGGTTTTGAAGATATTGGAGACAAAAATATGAGTCAGTTTGTCTATCGATTTGTTTATGGTCTAAAACCAGAGAATTGTCAGATGATTAAGCAACACATGTTATGTTGGCAGGGAAAGCCTATCGATGAGATTTTGAAATATGCAAAATATTGTGGGGATGACATTGAGGATAGACACAAGAAACTACAAGAAAAGGTGATGTGGGTTCAAGTGAAAATGGCTGAGCGACAGGGAATTAATTTAGATAATCCAACAGAAAGTCAGGGAAAAGAATCTGGTTCGAGTGGTGACACAGGAAATGGTGGAAAGGTAAGAGGACGAATGAGTAGAGAAGAGGCTAAAAAGAAATTTCCTTGTCATGGATGCGGAAAGTTGGGACATTGGAAGAACAAATGTAAAAAGATTCAAAATAATAATGGCCCAAATCATAATTTAAATCCACAGACGCAGAATGACTCACAGCAGGGTGTAAGTCCTCAGAGTCAGTTGCCACCTGCCCCTATACAGGGTAATGTAAGCAGAGCAAAGCACGGTACAGACGTCGGATATCAAGGAGGAAGTGGTAAGAACGAATATGTAACTTCACAGTTTCTTTTACAGAATGATTTTAATCCATATGATTATCAATGACGGTGCCTAAGAGAGGGGGAGAAGGAGTGTGTACATGGCGCATCCTTGCCGGTAGATCAGTCAGGTCCATATGTTGAAGGGAAAGTAAAAGGTAATGATATCACCTTTCTTTTGGACACTGATGCTACCCGTTCTACTGTAAGAACAGCAGACATCCCAGACCTCCCTCTCTCTGGAGAAGCTATCCAAGTTGTAGGTGTAGCAAATCAAAATATTAGAACACCCCTTACCGAACCTATGGAAGTAAGAATTGGAAACTTCAGAGAAGTGCATCAATTTGTGGTGTGTGATTACAGTCCAGTAAATTTACTGGGCAGAGACTTACTGTGCAAAATGAACTGCACTTTTTTCTGCACACCGGATGGTGTTGCAATACAGACCCCGGATGAAGATCATGTTTACAAATTCATGATAAGCAAGCAAGGTACGGAGGTAGATGAAATGTTCTCCTTGATAACCAAAGATGAATTACCAGAAGAGTTAAAAACTACAGTGAGTTCAAAGGTATGGGATTTTACTGGAAAAGAAGTAGGTCTGATGGCAAATATAGACCCAGTAAAGATAACTGTAAAAGAAGGCGCAATTTTCCCAAATACCATACAGTATAAAATGAGTGCTGAAGTGAAAGCAGGAGTTACTGAGGAAATTGGCAGAATGGTGAAACAAGGTATATTAAAAGAAGTTATGAGTAGCCCTTGTAATTCGCCAATCATGGGTTTGAAAAAGCTGAGTGGAAAATATAGGATTGTTCAAGATTTACGGAAAATTAACAAAATTGTGGTACCTTGTTGTCCTATAGTACCAAATCCTGCAGTAATATTATACCAAATACCATGGAATGCAGAATGGTTTACTGTAATTGATCTGTGCCAAGCATTTTTCTCAATTCCATTGAATCCAGATAGTCAGTATTTGTTTTCGTTCAAATTCGAAAATCACGTTTATGTGTGGAATCGTGTTCCTAAGGGTACACAGAAAGTCCCTCCATTTTTAATCAGATATTGAAAAAGTGCTTAGAAAAATTAGTAATGCCCAGGAACTCAGTCTTGGTACAATATATAGACGATTTGTTAATCGTATCTAGAACTCATGACGATTGTGTCGCCGACTCAATTGCATTACTCAATCATTTGGCTGAGGAAGGACACAAAGTGTCACCTGAGAAGTTACAATTTTGTACAACAGCAGTTAAGTATTTGGGACACCAAATTGAGAGAGGAAAGAGAACAATAACCTCTGAGAGAATAAAAATAATTAAGCAAATGAAAATGCCAGTAACACAAAAGACATGGACTGGACAGACATCCTATAGCATTTTTGTTGCTACATTAGACCCAGTGGCTGCAGCATTGCCAGGCTGCTTAAAAGCAGTAGCTGCTACCTGTATGAGCATCGAACAAAGTGAGTCAATAGTAATGGGACACCCTGTTAAAGTGTTCGTCTCACATGCAGTTGTGATTCTGTTGACAAGAACTAGAACCCAGCATCTTACACCTAGTTGGATGACAAAATATGAGCGAATAATTTTAGGAGCTGAAAATGTGACCATAGCTAGGTGCACAGTTGTAAATCCTGCAACATTATTACCAGATCCATATTGTGAAGAAGTTAGGGACGACACAGAACATGATTGCTTGGAAGTCACAGAGTTGTGTACCAAGCCGCGCCCTGACATACAGGAAATGCCTCTTAAGAACCCAGACAGGGAGCTGTTTGTGGATGGCTCATGCCTAAGGCATGAAGATGGCAAATTGAGTGCAGCTTATGCTGTATGTGAACTTTCTGGAATAGTCGAAGCATCCTATTTACCAGGAGTCAAATCTGCACAAGTAGCTGAATTAATTGCTTTGATTAAAGCCTCTAAAATTGGGAAAAATCTAAAAGTGACCATATTTACAGACAGTCAATATGGATACGGGGTTGTGCATGATTTTGGCCAACTGTGGATGCAGAGGGATTTCATGACTTCTTCAGGATCCCCAATCAAAAATGGGCAGTTTGTAAAGGAATTATTGGAGGCAATACAATCACCAAAAGAATTGGCAGTGGTGAAATGTGCCGCACACCAGTCAGGAAATGACTGGGTGGTAGCCGGTAACAGATATGCAGACCTAATCGCTCAACAATGTGCCAGAAATAGAATGGCAGTAAACAGAAAAGTCGAAAGGATGGGAATCAGCTGCCAACTTATGCTATGTTCAACACCTGAAACATGAAATGATGTGAGACGATTGCAGGATGATGCTGAAGAGAGTGAAAAGGATGTTTGGATGAAAATAGGGTGTACTCGAAGAACAGATGATGATGTGTGGGTTTATCGAGATGGCAGACCAGTCATGCCTGATTGCCTAATTTCACACATGGCCAGAATGTATCATGGAGACACACATGTAAGAAGAGATGCCATGATTAGACTTTTCAGACAAAGTTGGTACAATGCAAGGTTTAGGGCTGCAGCAGAGAGCCTTTGCCAGAGGTGTTTAACTTGTCAAATGAATAATCCAGGAAGGAAAACAGTAATTGGTCTGGGAAAAATTGGAAAGGCAGAAGGCCCATTTGTGAGATTGCAGTTAGATTTCATTCAGTTACCACCATGTAAAGGACTGAAATATGTACTTGTCATAGTGTGTCTGTTTTCAAAGTGGGTGGAGGCTTACCCTACCAGGAGGAATGACAGCATAACAGTTGCAAAACTATCACTACGAGAACTCCTTCCACGGTTCGGTTTCCCAGTAACTTTGGAATCAGATAGAGGGAGTCACTTCAATAACGATGTAATTTGAATAATCTGTGAAGCATTTAAAATTGAACAAAAATTGCACTGTGCGTACCGCCCAGAGGCTTCTGGAGTGGTTGAACAAATGAATGGCACAATAAAATCAAGATTGTCAAAAATGTGTGCATCCACATCGTTAGATTGGCCAGATGCGTTGCCTCTTGTCTTAACGGGACTCAGAAGCATTCCTGATAGAAATACAGGATTGAGTCCACATGAAATCATCATGGGAAGAGCAATGAGACAAGCCCATGTACCTGGCAATAAACTGCTGAATATAACTGATGATATGGTTCTAGATTATTGCAAAGCATTGGCTGACCTAGTGCGTTCTGTCTCTCACCAGGTTGGAGAAGACGTAGTTTCCAGGCAGCCTGAACAAGAGCATGATCTGAACCCCGGAGACTGGGTGGTAGTGAAGCATCACACCAGAGAAACGTGTTTATCACCCAGGTGGGGAAAACCTTGTCAGGTTTTATTGGTTACAAACACAGCAGTGAAATGTGCAGGTTTACCTAATTGGATTCACTTAAGCCATACCAAAAGGGTGCCAGCTCCTGAAGAAAGAGATCCTCAGTCAGCATCAATAGCTGAGGAAGCAGAAGGTTGTACAGCTGAAGAATCTCAAGTGATAGATTCAGGAGTAGCTGAAGAAGAACAACCGAGCACAAGTCAGGACTGGATACCAGTGGTTGATATACCTGAAGTCTTCATCAAAACAAGGAGCAGAGCTAGATTAGAGGAAATTAGAGAGGACCAGATAGGTGAAGAAGAACAAGCTCAGGATAGGGAGGTTGAAACTATAAGGGAACCTGAGCAGGCCCAGATAGGGAAAGGAAATTGGGCTCAAACTATCAACGAAACAACAGGGTTTGAGCAGGGACAGACAGGTTCAGAAGAACGCGGTCAGGCTGCAGACGTACAGAATGCAATAAGCCCTGATCAGAACCAGTTAGGACAAGAAAATCATGTTCAGGGAGAAGAAAACCAAGAAAACATCGAACATGAAAATATCAAGCAAGAAAACGTCAATCCTGAACAGGGCAAGTTAGCAGAGACTCACATTCAGGCAACTGAAGAAACAACAATAAGAACTGACCAAGAGCAGATAGAGAGGGAAACTGAAAACAAGGACAAACAATTTGTGCCACACATTAATGTGAATAAAGGAGTATTTGGAAAAGACTCAGAAGGTGTAGGTACAGTGCAAACAAAGAAAGTCAGAAAGGGTGATCATTGGCCTAGTATTATTAAAAGGGTGAAATATCATATAGTAACCCGAAGTGAAGACCCAGAACAAGTAAATGAAGTAACAAGCTTATCTGGACAAACAAGTGGGACTGAAAAACGAAAAAGCAAAAGATTGAAAATCGTGAACAATAAGTTTAAAGGTCCTGATTGGACTTATGTAATTCTTGAAGACTGCGAAAGTTCAGAAAATAGTGAAAGTGGTGACGAAGGAACAAGTGCAGAGATGACTTATGAAAAGAAGTGAAACCACCTTGATAACGTTAAAGTTTTGAAGGAAAAAGAAAGAAGAGAAATCTTCTTGGACAAAAATGGCTGACGTCAGAGTTTCTGGGAGACCGAAACGGAAATGTTGTAAAAGATACTGTGCTATATGCATATGTAGTCTGGTAGTGGTGCTTATAGTGTGGTTAGTTGTGATTGTAGCAATTCCTTACCTTATGATAATGGACAAAAAGAATAACACCGATACCAAGGGAAGGATAGATAATTTGAAAAGTGATAGAGTAGAAATAGAAGCAGAAGATGAACCAGATTTTCATCACGTTGTAACAGATAACGATACTAGCTTAAATGTTTTTACTAAATTATTGTTTCAGTACATAGATACAATGGATGTTAGTGACTGTTATGTCTGTATGAAGATACCTGAATCAGTAGCAGAAGGTTTAACCTATCATCATTTGCCTTTAACTTATGGTATATCATGTAGTGTGCTAACTAGTTTATTTTATAGAATAGGGAAACTTCAGTATTATTATTCAAATATAGATGTGATATTTTCAGAGGTTCCTGTTCGAAAGAATCTGAATCCAGTGCTTAGTAGTCAAGATGCACAATTTATGGGAGAATTTTTCTTAACGATGAAGTCAATAGATATAACACATGCACATAGAAGCAATCTAACATGTTCATTACGTGAAGAAGAAAAGATATTTTTAAACTTAGTTGAAAATAGAAGACAGAATTTCCAAAAGAAAGCGTCTGAGCATAAAGCTCACCTTCCACCTTGGGCTGAGAAAGAGGGTATTTATACACCTGGCAAGGCTCAAGCTGCTATGGCTCTCGATTTTGTAAAGACAGGGAAAATTTGTCTTCATAGGTTAAAAACTGAATATAACAATGTTTTTATTGGTACCAGTGAATGTGAACATAATTTCTTAATTCTTGGAGGTTGGGGACTAAAATGAGGAACAGATTCAGCTTTTCCTGGAATATATTATGTGTGTGGGAATAAGGCTTACTTTAGGCTTCCTGCACGGTGGTATGGAAGTTGTTATTTTGGAATAGTTTTTCCAAAAGTATACCACATAAAAAGAAACACTGGGAGCAATGAAAATAATAGTGAATTAACACGTAATAAGAGAGCTAGTTTTTCAGAAATTGTAGGTGATATATTTGGTGCATTGATACCTTCAGTGGGAGTAATTCTGAACTCAAGGAGAAAATGTAAGCTGTCTACAGTGGTTGATCGTTTATCAACGGATACTGCTGGAGGATTTCTAATGATTAATGAGGAAATGGTTGCGATTAGATCTATGGTTATGCAAAATCGACTTGCTCTTGATATATTATTAGCAAAAGAGGGCGGAGTCTGTAAAATGTTGAAAACGAAACATTGTTGCACGTATATTCCGGACAAAAGTACAGAAATCGGAACATATATAAAGAATATTACTAAACTTGAGAAGGAACTGAAACCACTGGAAGTTGATAGTGTATGGGAAAGATTGACAAATAGCATTGCGTCAATTGGTACCTGGTTTAGTAATGTAGGGAAAGGACTTATAGGTCAAATAATAGTACCCTTAGTAGGGATAGCAATAACAGTATTGTCAATAATGATATGGTGTAAATGTTGTAGTAAGAAGGAAACATATAGGGTGACAGGAAGAGGCAAGAAAAGAAAATTTGAAGAGATTGAATTAGAAGACCTGAGAAGTGAAATTTACAAGAAACTGAAGGGAAAAGATAAGAATGGACAGTGTAAAAATGAAAATGTGACTGAAATATGCTAAAGTTGGCATCTGCTCAGAAACGCCATCAGAGAGGGGATTGATGGAGCAAGGACTCACAATGAGACTTGCTCGGAAGCAATTCTCTCACAGTATTAATTAATTTGTACTAAAACCTTGTAATGTTTTATTAATAATGTGCAACACAAACATATTTTATCTAGAAGATGCTTGCCTATGTGTTTTCCACTAATAAGTAACCCTTGTCTAATCCAAAATGGCCGTTAAAACGCGGGAATTCTACTGCGCATGTGTCAACCATGTCACATGGTATGACGTCTTTCTTTGCTTCGAGGGAATCTTTTGCTCCTGCGCAGTGTATGCTAAAATGGCCGCTTTAATGTTCTCACATGCTAAAGCTTTCGCATTGCTGCAATTAATAATGTGGTATACTAAAGCTACTAATGCGGGATAGACATTTATAATTAAATGGAATTAGGGTAGAAGTAGGGGGTATACAGTGAAAACATTTATTTTTGATTTTAATATGTTTCTTCTTTGATTTTCTATTAGTTCGTAAAGTGGGCCTGGGTTGGCTAAACAGCAGCTCGAGAGTCATGTGACCTGCGCATTCGCTCTGAAAACTAACAAAGCAAAGTGATGAAGTCAACTTGGAGGATGTCCAAGAACATGACCCGTTGATCACCTTCAGACTTCTACTGCATGTCCTGTGAAATGATACATTTTATATATATTTTGTAATAATAATGGTGTGAAACGGGTGGGAAATAAAGCAAATGTATTAATTGAGAGGGGCAGGATTCTAAGACAATGGGCTTAAGAAAATTGAACTAAATTGACTTGGTGTGAGGATCAACCCCCTGTCCCTGTCCAATCAGAATTAGTGGGCCCATAATTTTGAAACATTAATGGGAGGTACATGGGCGTAGAAGGGTATAATAGATATAGAATTAGCTAATTAGTTAGAGCAGATGAACATAGATGCTGTAGCAGAGAACCAATGCTATTGCAGAACAGAGCAGACTGAACTGCTGTCTGAAGAGGTTGTGAGGTGGGGGCGGCGGACTGTACTAGAGGGAGACGCGGAAGAACTACGAGGAGGAATGAAGTGTCAGAGAGGGGAACGACGCAGGCGTCGTTGGTAGAGAGGTCATCTATCCTGTCCTGAACCTGGTCCGGAGGTCTTGGTCTTCATCCTTTCTTGGGACCCTTTTTCCAACTCCTTGGCCAAGGGGTTTGGTTTTCACACCTTTAGGTAACTATAAATGCGTAATCTTTAGTTTGTACTGCTGTCTCTATCTTCTCCTTTCTGAGGGACCGTCATCTGTGATTAATAGGTGACTATAGTGTGCTTCCTCCTTGATATGCGACTAAGTATTATGTGGTTTGTATTTTACTCTGCTAAATTTTTAGATAAACATTTTTAAAACTTCCTGAGTCAGTGGTTATTTCAGGTGTTTAATGAAATTATGTTTTGTACGATCTCATACCAAACCCAGTTATCAAAGGTCCATTGGTAAGTCATTACTCTTCAATCAGAAAAGGTAATTGGTAGCAGGGATTTTGATAAAGAGTACAACTGACTCCCACCAGCGGTGATTGCTAGTTAGTGTGAATGAATGGGCCCAGGTGAGTATTTAGTGTATGAATGCTTGTTGCTAGTAACCCGCTGTATCAGTTTTCTGGCTATCAGAGGATGGTTATACTTTGTTAATTGGGTAATGAGAATTTTATTTTATGAACTAACATCCGTTTTAAAAAGTTTTGTTTTATGTTGTCTAGAAATCCCCGGGGAATTTGAATAGCGGATGGTAAGTGGAAGCCATACTGCAGTGAGGTTATCTGTCAGGCAGAAATAGTACTGAAAAGTTAAGCAGGGCTATCAGTACTTGTTAGGGACTCTGTGTGTGTGAGTGACAGCAAAGGAATACGCTGGTGAAAATTTGATGTTATATCACCTAGAAAGGGTAACATTGAAGGAGTAGCAGGTATTTCTGAAGCTTACGTGAAGAGTAAACGGAAGGGTTTTGCTCGTAATGTATGTCTAGTAAACGGAAGGGTTTTACTAAGTGTGAGAAAATCTATCCTTTTCAAGTTAGGGAAACTGACAAGATAGCGAATGTTTTTATGTTGTTACTGAATTTTAAGAAGTGTTTTAGAAAATAAAGTTTTGCGTACGATTTTTGTAAAGGGAGGGTCAGCTGCCGGAGTTGAAGCTGATGTCACAAGTGCCGCGCTGAGATTGGCTGAAACAGCGGGCATAGAACGAGCCTTGTAAAGGAGGGGTCAGTAGTCAGGAGTAATACTGACGTCACAGGTGCCGCGCTGGGATTGGTCGACACAGCGAGGGACAGAGAAGCGCAGATTGTAAAGGAGGGGTTGTCAGATAGAGTGAATAGACGTCACAGAAAAACCGCACTATGATTGGTTCTGAGACAATTGTTAGCTGGAATTTGATTGGTTGTCAGAATAGAAGTCGAAATATTAGTGGACAGTGGAGATTGTATGTGGAAACACGATCCGACTTTGATAGGAACCCGTCCCGACAGGAGATTTTTAGGTTTTGCTGAATATAATTCAATACATAGATATTTACCCAAAATGTACGGAGAAAAGAGAAAATTGGCATTCCTACAAAAGATTAAGAATTATTTTAAGAAGGATAAGCCGATCAAAACTAGGGAAGGAATTCTCATTCCACCAGCAAAAACGCCCGTCTCATTCATGATGATGGAGAGGGGTTATCATACTTGTGTATGGTTAGAAAATTGGATAGAATATACAAAAGATGACGGAGTATTAGCTTTCCCAGAGAATGGTACTTTCAATGGGAGAATTCTTCAAAATTTAAGAATGAGAATGAATGAATTAGAACCCAGACCAAGATTAACGCAGTACGAAGGCCTAGAAGAATGGGAAACAGAAGCATTTGAACGTGATAGACCCAGGAGCAATAGGGGTTATAGGGGATTTTTCCCTAGATATCAGAATGGGACAAGAGAAAGTCAGATGAAACAGTGGAGACGAGCGATGATTACTGAAGGTTTGTATCCAGTATTTATGGCTGATGAGCAGCTAGGGAGCAAATGCAAAGAAAAGACTAAACACATGACAGGGTTTGGAGAATCCGAAGATGAATTCATGGAAGAAATATTAAAGAACCCTCCACCATACCAGGAAGAGTTGGGTGGATGTTCCCCAAGTGCACCTGTTTTGAGAACACAGTTAGTAACTCGAGTACTGCATAATCCACCAGTTAATAGAGTACTTCAGGATAAGGAAAAAGAGGCTTTAGACAGAAACAGAGCAGAATTAATACAGAAAATAACACAGTTGAATGTACATCCTGAATCTCTAACTATACCCGTAACCATTGGTCCCGTGGTCCCTTTATACGGAGACAAAGTAAATTGCCCGAAGCCTCTATCTATGACTACACCTACGGATATCCCTAAAAATGAAGCTGTAATAATTGATGATCATATCAGTGACTGTGAATCTATGATTTCACTAATGGATTTGCCTATTCGAGAATCCGCAAATAGCACCCCCAGAAGAACCACACCTGGTTGCTCAAAAGATGTAAATATAATAACATCTTCAGGAACTAAAAGTGCAACAGTAGTAACTCCAGAAGACTTAGAAAGATGGGCACAAGGAATAGATAGACAGAGTTCACCCCCAAAGATCTTGGATATTTATTAACTAAAAGTTGAGTTAGAAGAAATGATAGCAGGCAACGTAGGAGTAGATCGTTTAAATACCTACAGTGAAGAAGAACTATTGTTCGTATGTAGGAGCATAACCAGAAATGTAAAAATATTCCATGAAAAGTTAACGGATTTGGCCTCAGAGATGGGAATTGAAATAAGGAAGTCAAAAGTATTGCAGAGACCATATAGAGCAGAATTTACGGACAAAGGCTTAGAAAATATGAATAGATCTGGTCGAAAATTACAAGTTAAAGAATTAATGACAGTCTTAAAGAAATGGGGAGAATTGGATAGATGGAAAACTAGATGGACAAAGAAAAAGGAAGAAGTACGTTCAAATAGAATGACATCTGAGTATTTATTGAAGGAAACAGGAAAGGTAGAACAGATGTACCCAATGCGGGAGGTTCCAGGAGGAGGCTATGTCCATGTCCCATGGAGCAGGCAAGACATTTTGTCATTTACAAATGATTTTCCAAAGTTGAGAGAAAAACCAATTGAATGGTACAAGCAGGTTGAGAGGTTTGTGAAGGTTTCAAAGGTTTTGTTAAAGGACCTAGATGGTTTGTTCGACATAGTGGTACCTGCCGATTTATGGACAGATTGTAAAATTACAATCGACTGGCCTAGTGAAGAGTATCCTAGGGATCCAAAGACAGGTGCCCCATCAAATGATGTGATGAAAAAGTATCACCAGGTAATAACTTATTTGAAAGGGAAAATACCACCCAAAGAAACAGATTGGGTGAAAATAGACAGAACTACCCAAGAAGCAAATGAATCGGTACATGCCTACTATGAACGTCTATTACAGGTGTTCAAACAGTATAGCGGTTTTGAAGATATTGGAGACAAAAATATGAGTCAGTTTGTCTATCGATTTGTTTATGGTCTAAAACCAGAGAATTGTCAGATGATTAAGCAACACATGTTATGTTGGCAGGGAAAGCCTATCGATGAGATTTTGAAATATGCAAAATATTGTGGGGATGAGATTGAGGATAGACACAAGAAACTACAAGAAAAGGTGATGTGGGCTCAAGTGAAAATGGCTGAGCGACAGGGAATTAATTTAGATAATCCAACAGAAAGTCAGGGAAAAGAATCTGGATCGAGTGGTGACACAGGAAATGGTGGAAAGTTAAGAGGACGAATGAGTAGAGAAGAGGCTAAAAAGAAATTTCCTTGTCATGGATGCGGAAAGTTGGGACATTGGAAGAACAAATGTAAAAAGATTCAAAATAATAATGGCCCAAATCATAATTTAAATCCACAGACGCAGAATGACTCACAGCAGGGTGTAAGTTCTCAGAGTCAGTTGCCACCTGCCCCTATACAGGGTAATGTAAGCAGAGCAAAGCACGGTACAGACGTCGGATATCAAGGAGGAAGTGGTAAGAACGAATATGTAACTTCACAGTTTCTTTTACAGAATGATTTTAATCCATATGATTATCAATGACGGTGCCTAAGAGAGGGGGAGAAGCAGTGCGTACTTGGCGCATCCTTGCCGGTAGATCAGTCAGGTCCATATGTTGAAGGGAAAGTAAAAGGTAATGATATCACCTTTCTTTTGGACACTGGTGCTACCCGTTCTACTGTAAAAACAGCAGACATCCCAGACCTCCCTCTCTCTGGAGAAGCTATCCAAGTTGTAGGTGTAGCAAATCAAAAGATTAGAACACCCCTTACCGAACCTATGGAAGTAAGAATTGGAAACTTCCGAGAAATGCACCAATTTGTGGTGTGTGATTCCAGTCCAGTAAATTTACTGGGCAGAGACTTACTGTGCAAAATGAACTGCACTTTTTTCTGCACACCGGATGGTGTTGCAATACAGACCCCGGATGAAGATCATGTTTACAAATTCATGATAGGCAAGCAAGGTACGGAGGTAGATGAAATCTTCTCCTTGATAACCAAAGATGAATTACCAGAAGAGTTAAAAACTACAGTGAGTTCAAAGGTATGGGATTTTACTGGAAAAGAAGTAGGTCTGATGGCAAATATAGACCCAGTAAAGATAACTGTAAAAGAAGGCGCAATTTTCCCAAATACCATACAGTATAAAATTAGTGCTGAAGTGAAAGCAGGAGTTACTGAGGAAATTGGCAGAATGGTGAAACAAGGTATATTAAAAGAAGTTATGAGTAGCCCTTGTAATTCGCCAATCATGGGTTTGAAAAAGCTGAGTGGAAAATATAGGATTGTTCAAGATTTACGGAAAATTAACAAAATTGTGGTACCTTGTTGTCCTATAGTACCAAATCCTGCAGTAATATTATACCGAATACCATGGAATGCAGAATTGTTTACTGTAATTGATCTGTGCCAAGCATTTTTCTCAATTCCATTGCATCCAGATAGTCAGTATTTGTTTTCGTTCAAATTCAAAAATCACGTTTATGTGTGGAATCGTGTTCCTCAGGGGTACACAGAAAGTCCCTCCATTTTTAATCAGATACTGAAAAAGTGCCTAGAAAAATTAGTAATGCCCAGGAACTCAGTCTTGGTACAATATATAGACGATTTGTTAATCGTATCTAGAACTCATGACGATTGTGTCGCCGACTCAATTGCATTACTCAATCATTTGGCTGAGGAAGGACACAAAGTGTCACCTGAGAAGTTACAATTTTGTACAACAGCAGTTAAGTATTTGGGACACCAAATTGAGAGAGGAAAGAGAAGAATAACCTCTGAGAGAATAAAAATAATTAAGCAAATGAAAATGCCAGTAACACAAAGAGAGGTGAGAATGTTTCTTGGAATAGTAGGATACTGTCGACAATGGATTGTAGGGTTTTCGCTACTAGCAAAGCCTTTAATTCAGTTAACCAAAAAGAAAGCGAAGGATCCAGTTGAATGGGATGATGAAAGTGCCAGTGCATTTGTAAAATTAAGGAATGCTCTGTGTGAGGCACCTGCCCTGGGCTTGCCTGACTATACAAAAGAATTTACATTATTTTGCTATGAAAGAGAAAGTTGTGCACTTTCAGTCTTAACACAAAGACATGGACTGGACAGACGTCCTATAGCATATTTTTCTGCTACATTAGACCCAGTGGCTGCAGCATTGCCAGGCTGCTTAAAAGCAGTAGCTGCTACCTGTATGAGCATCGAACAAAGTGAGTCAATAGTAATGGGACACCCTGTTAAAGTGTTCGTCTCACATGCAGTTGTGATTCTGTTGACAAGAACTAGAACCCAGCATCTTACACCTAGTCGGATGACAAAATATGAGCGAATAATTTTAGGAGCTGAAAATGTGACCATAGCTAGGTGCACAGTTGTAATTCCTGCAACATTATTACCAGATCCATATTGTGAAGAAGTTAGGGACGACAAGGAACATGATTGCTTGGAAGTCACAGAGTTGTGTACCAAGCCGCGCCCTGACATACAGGAAATTCCTCTTAAGAACCCAGACAGGGAGCTGTTTGTGGATGGCTCATGCCTAAGGCATGAAGATGGCAAATTGAGTGCAGCTTATGCTGTATGTGAACTTTCTGGAATAGTCGAAGCATCCTATTTACCAAGAGTCAAATCTGCACAAGTAGCTGAATTAATTGCTTTGATTAAAGCCTCCAAAATTGGGAAAAATCTAAAAGTGACCATATTTACGGACAGTCAATATGGATACGGGGTTGTGCATGATTTTGGCCAACTGTGGATGCAGAGGGATTTCATGACTTCTTCAGGATCCTCAATCAAAAATGGGCAGTTTGTAAAGGAATTATTGGAAGCAATACAATCACCAAAAGAATTGGCAGTGGTGAAATGTGCCGCACACCAGTCAGGAGATCACTGGGTGGTAGCCGGTAACAGATATGCAGACCTAATCGCTCAACAATGTGCCAGAAATGGAATGGCAGTAAACAGAAAAGTCGAAAGAATGGGAATCAGCTGCCAACTTATGCTATGTTCAACACCTGAAACATGGAATGATGTGAGACGATTGCAGGATGATGCTGAAGAGAGTGAAAAGGATGTTTGGATGAAAATAGGGTGTACTCGAAGAAGAGATGATGATGTGTGGGTTTATCGAGATGGCAGACCAGTCATGCCTGATTGCCTAATTTCACACATGGCCAGAATGTATCATGGAGACACACATGTAGGAAGAGATGCCATGAATAGACTTTTCAGACAAAGTTGGTACAATCCAAGGTTTTGGGCTGCAGCAGAGAGCCTTTGCCAGAGGTGTTTAACTTGTCAAATGAATAATCCAGGAAGGAAAACAGTAATTGGTCTGGGAAAAATTGGAAAGGCAGAAGGCCCATTTGTGAGATTGCAGTTAGATTTCATTCAGTTACCACCATGTAAAGGACTGAAATATGTACTTGTCATAGTGTGTCTGTTTTCAAAGTGGGTGGAGGCTTACCCTACCAGGAGGAATGACAGCATAACAGTTGCAAAACTATCACTACGAGAACTCCTTCCACGGTTCGGTTTCCCAGTAACTTTGGAATCAGATAGAGGGAGTCACTTCAATAACGATGTAATTCGAATAATCTGTGAAGCATTTAAAATTGAACACAAATTGCACTGTGCGTATGGCCCAGAGGCTTCTGGAGTGGTTGAACAAATGAATGGCACAATAAAATCAAGATTGTCAAAAATGTGTGCATCCACATCGTTAGATTGGCCAGATGCGTTGCCTCTTGTCTTAACGGGACTCAGAAGCATTCCTGATAGAAATACAGGATTGAGTCCACATGAAATCATCATGGGAAGAGCAATGAGACAAGCCCATGTACCTGGCAATAAACTGCTGAATATAACTGATGATATGGTTCTAGATTATTGCAAAGCATTGGCTGACCTAGTGCGTTCTGTCTCTCACCAGGTTGGAGAAGATGCAGTTTCCAGGCAGTCTGAACAAGAGCATGATCTGAACCCCGGAGACTGGGTGATAGTAAAGTATCACACCAGAGAAACGTATTTATCACCCAGGTGGGGCGAACCTTGTCAGGTTATATTGGTTACAAACACAGCAGTGAAATGTGCAGGTTTACCTTATTGGATTCACGTAAGCCATACCAAAAGGGTGCCAGCTCCTGAAGAAAGAGATCCCAGTCAGCATCAATAGCTGAGGAAGCAGAAGGTTGTACAGCTGAAGAATCTCAAGTGATAGATTCAGGAGTAGCTGAAGAAGAACAACCGAGCACAAGTCAGGACTGGATACCAGTGGTTGATATAGCTGAAGTCTTTATCAAAACAAGGAGCAGAGCTAGATTAGAGGAAATTAGAGAGGACCAGATAGGTGAAGAAGAACAAGCTCAGGATAGGGAGGTTGAAACTATAAGGGAACCTGAGCAGGCCCAGATAGGGAAAGGAAATTGGGCTCAAACTATCAACGAAACAACAGGGTTTGAGCAGGGACAGACAGGTTCAGAAGAACGCGGTCAGGCTGCAGAAATACAGAATGCAATAAGCCCTGATCAGAACCAGTTAGGACAAGAAAATCACGTTCAGGGAGAAGAAAACCAAGAAAACATCGAACATGAAAATATCAAGCAAGAAAACGTCAATCCTGAACAGGGCAAGTTAGCACAGACTCACATTCAGGCAACTGAAGAAACAACAATAAGACCTGAACAAGAGCAGATAGAGAGGGAAACTGAAAACAAGGACAAACAATTTGTGCCACACATTAATGTGAATAAAGGAGTATTTGGTAAAGACTCAGAAGTTGTAGGTACAGTGCAAACAAAGAAAGTCAGAAAGGGTGATCATTGGCCTAGTATTATTAAAAGGGTGAAATATCATATAGTAACCCGAAGTGAAGACCCAGAACAAGTAAATGAAGTAACAAGCTTATCTGGACAAACAAGTGGGACTGAAAAACGAAAAAGCAAAAGATTGAAAATCGTGAACAATAAGTTTAAAGGTCCTGATTGGACTTATGTAATTCTCGAAGACTGCGAAAGTTCAGAAAATAGTGAAAGTGGTGACGAAGGAACAAGTGCAGAGCTGACATAAAAAAGAAGTGAAACCACCTTGATAACGTTAAAGTTTTGAAGGAAAAAGAAAGAAGAGAAATCTTCTTGGACAAAAATGGCTGACGACAGAGTTTCTGGGAGACCGAAACGGAAATGTTGTAAAAGATGCTGTGCTATATGTATATGTAGTCTGGTAGTGGTGCTTATAGTGTGGTTAGTTGTGATTGTAGCAATGTCTTACCTTATGATAATGGACAAAAAGAATAACACCGATACCAAGGGAAGGATAGATAATTTGAAAAGTGATAGAGTAGAAATAGAAGCAGAAGATGAACCAGATTTTCATCACGTTGTACAGATAACGATACTAGCTTAAATGTTTTTACTAAATTATTATTTCAGTACGTAGATACAATGGATGTTAGTGACTGTTATGTCTGTATGAAGTTACCTGAATCAGTAGCAGAAGGTTTAACCTATCATCATTTGCCTTTAACTTATGGTATATCATGTAGTGTGCTAACTAGTTTATTTTATAGAATAGGGAAACTTCAGTATTATTATTCAAATATAGATGTGATATTTTCAGAGGTTCCTATTCGAAAGAATCTGAACCCAGTGCTTAGTAGTCAAGATGCACAATTTATGGGAGAATTTTTCTTAACGATGAAGTCAATAGATATAACACATGCACATAGAAGCAATCTAACATGTTCATTACGTGAAGAAGAAAAGATATTTTTAAACTTAGTTGAAAATAGAAGACAGAATTTCCAAAAGAAAGTGTCTGAGCATAAAGCTCACCTTCCACCTTGGGCTGAGAAAGAGGGTATTTATACACCTGGCAAGGCTCAAGCTGCTATGGCTCTCGATTTTGTAAAGACAGGGAAAATGTGTCTTCATAGGTTAAAAACTGAATATAACAATGTTTTTATTGGTACCAGTGAATGTGAACATAATTTCTTAATTCTTGGAGGTTGGGGACTAAAAGGAGGAACAGATTCAGTTTTTCCTGGAATATATTATGTGTGTGGGAATAAGGCTTACTTTAGGCTTCCTGCACGGTGGTATGGAAGTTGTTATTTTGGAATAGTTTTTCCAAAAGTATACCACATAAAAAGAAACACTGGGAGCAATGAAAATAATAGTGAATTAACACGTAATAAGAGAGCTAGTTTTTCAGAAATTGTAGGTGATTTGGTGCATTGATACCTTCAGTGGGAGTAATTCTGAACTCAAGGAGAATATGTAAGCTGTCTACAGTGGTTGATCGTTTATCAACGGATACTGCTGGAGGATTTCTAATGATTAATGCGGAAATGGTTGCGATTAGATCTATGGTTATGCAAAATCGACTTGCTCTTGATATATTATTAGCAAAAGAGGGCGGAGTCTGTAAAATGTTGAAAACGAAACATTGTTGCGCGTATATTCCTGACAAAAGTACAGAAATCGGAACATATATAAAGACTATTACTAAACTTGAGAAGGAACTGAAACCACTGGAAGTTGATAGTGTATGGGAAAGATTGACAAATAGCATTGCGTCAATTGGTACCTCGTTTAGTAATGTAGGGAAAGGACTTATAGGTCGAATAATAGTACCCTTAGTAGGGATAGCAATAACAGTATTGTCAATAATGATATGGTGTAAATGTTGTAGTAAGAAGGAAACATATAGGGTGACAGGAAGAGGCAAAAAAAGAAAATTTGAAGAGATTGAATTAGAAGACCTGAGAAGTGAAATTTACAAGAAACTGAAGGGAAAAGATAAGAATGGACAGTGTAAAAATGAAAATGTGACTGAAATATGCTAAAGTTGGTATCTGGTTATAGGTAGTTTTGATGGCTCAGAAACGCCATCAGAGAGGGGATTGATGGAGCAAGGACTCACAATGAGACTTGCTCGGAAGCAATTCTCTCACAGTATTAATTAATTTGTACTAAAACCTTGTAATGTTTTATTAATAATGTGCAACACAAACATATTTTATCTAGAAGATGCTTGCCTATGTGTTTTCCACTAATAAGTAATCCTTGTCTAATCCAAAATGACCGCTAAAACGCGGGAATTCTACTGCGCATGTGTCAACCATGTCACATGGTATGACGTCTTTCTTTGCTTGGAGGGAATCTTTTGCTCCTGCGCAGTGTATGCTAAAATGGCCGCTTTAATGTTCTCACATGCTAAAGCTTTCGCATCGCTGCAATTAATAATGTGGTATACTAAAGCTACTAATGCGGGTTAGACATTTATAATTAAATGGGATTAGGGTAGAAGTAGGGGGTATACAGTGAAAACATTTATTTTTGATTTTAATATGTTTCTTCTTTGATTTTCTATTAGTTCGTAAAGTGGGCCTGGGCTGGCTAAACAGCAGCTCGAGAGTCATGTGACCTGCGCATTCGCTCTGAAAACTAACAAAGCAAAGTGATGAAGTCAACTTGGAGGATGTCCAAGAACATGACCCGTTGATCACCTTCAGACTTCTACTGCATGTCCTGTGAAATGATACATTTTATATATATTTTGTAATAATAATGGTGTGAAACGGGTGGGAAATAAAGCAAATGTATTAATTGAGAGGGGCAGGATTCTAAGACAATGGGCTTAAGAAAATTGAACTAAATTGACTTGGTGTGAGGATCAACCCCCTGTCCCTGTCCAATCAGAATTAGTGGGCCCATAATTTTGAAACATTAATGGGAGGTACATGGGCGTAGAAGGGTATAATAGATATAGAATTAGCTAATTAGTTAGAGCAGATGAACATAGATGCTGTAGCAGAGAACCAATGCTATTGCAGAACAGAGCAGACTGAACTGCTGTCTGAAGAGGTTGTGAGGTGGGGGCGGCGGACTGTACTAGAGGGAGACGCGGAAGAACTACGAGGAGGAATGAAGTGTCAGAGAGGGGAACGACGCAGGCGTCGTTGGTAGAGAGGTCATCTATCCTGTCCTGAACCTGGTCCGGAGGTCTTGGTCTTCATCCTTTCTTGGGACCCTTTTTCCAACTCCTTGGCCAAGGGGTTTGGTTTTCACACCTTTAGGTAACTATAAATGCGTAATCTTTAGTTTGTACTGCTGTCTCTATCTTCTCCTTTCTGAGGGACCGTCATCTGTGATTAATAGGTGACTATAGTGTGCTTCCTCCTTGATATGCGACTAAGTATTATGTGGTTTGTATTTTACTCTGCTAAATTTTTAGATAAACATTTTTAAAACTTCCTGAGTCAGTGGTTATTTCAGGTGTTTAATGAAATTATGTTTTGTACGATCTCATACCAAACCCAGTTATCAAAGGTCCATTGGTAAGTCATTACTCTTCAATCAGAAAAGGTAATTGGTAGCAGGGATTTTGATAAAGAGTACAACTGACTCCCACCAGCGGTGATTGCTAGTTAGTGTGAATGAATGGGCCCAGGTGAGTATTTAGTGTATGAATGCTTGTTGCTAGTAACCCGCTGTATCAGTTTTCTGGCTATCAGAGGATGGTTATACTTTGTTAATTGGGTAATGAGAATTTTATTTTATGAACTAACATCCGTTTTAAAAAGTTTTGTTTTATGTTGTCTAGAAATCCCCGGGGAATTTGAATAGCGGATGGTAAGTGGAAGCCATACTGCAGTGAGGTTATCTGTCAGGCAGAAATAGTACTGAAAAGTTAAGCAGGGCTATCAGTACTTGTTAGGGACTCTGTGTGTGTGAGTGACAGCAAAGGAATACGCTGGTGAAAATTTGATGTTATATCACCTAGAAAGGGTAACATTGAAGGAGTAGCAGGTATTTCTGAAGCTTACGTGAAGAGTAAACGGAAGGGTTTTGCTCGTAATGTATGTCTAGTAAACGGAAGGGTTTTACTAAGTGTGAGAAAATCTATCCTTTTCAAGTTAGGGAAACTGACAAGATAGCGAATGTTTTTATGTTGTTACTGAATTTTAAGAAGTGTTTTAGAAAATAAAGTTTTGCGTACGATTTTTGTAAAGGGAGGGTCAGCTGCCGGAGTTGAAGCTGACGTCACAAGTGCCGCGCTGAGATTGGCTGAAACAGCGGGCATAGAACGAGCCTTGTAAAGGAGGGGTCAGTAGTCAGGAGTAATACTGACGTCACAGGTGCCGCGCTGGGATTGGTCGACACAGCGAGGGACAGAGAAGCGCAGATTGTAAAGGAGGGGTTGTCAGATAGAGTGAATAGACGTCACAGAAAAACCGCACTATGATTGGTTCTGAGACAATTGTTAGCTGGAATTTGATTGGTTGTCAGAATAGAAGTCGAAATATTAGTGGACAGTGGAGATTGTATGTGGAAACACGATCCGACTTTGATAGGAACCCGTCCCGACAGGAGATTTTTAGGTTTTGCTGAATATAATTCAATACATAGATATTTACCCAAAATGTACGGAGAAAAGAGAAAATTGGCATTCCTACAAAAGATTAAGAATTATTTTAAGAAGGATAAGCCGATCAAAACTAGGGAAGGAATTCTCATTCCACCAGCAAAAACGCCCGTCTCATTCATGATGATGGAGAGGGGTTATCATACTTGTGTATGGTTAGAAAATTGGATAGAATATACAAAAGATGACGGAGTATTAGCTTTCCCAGAGAATGGTACTTTCAATGGGAGAATTCTTCAAAATTTAAGAATGAGAATGAATGAATTAGAACCCAGACCAAGATTAACGCAGTACGAAGGCCTAGAAGAATGGGAAACAGAAGCATTTGAACGTGATAGACCCAGGAGCAATAGGGGTTATAGGGGATTTTTCCCTAGATATCAGAATGGGACAAGAGAAAGTCAGATGAAACAGTGGAGACGAGCGATGATTACTGAAGGTTTGTATCCAGTATTTATGGCTGATGAGCAGCTAGGGAGCAAATGCAAAGAAAAGACTAAACACATGACAGGGTTTGGAGAATCCGAAGATGAATTCATGGAAGAAATATTAAAGAACCCTCCACCATACCAGGAAGAGTTGGGTGGATGTTCCCCAAGTGCACCTGTTTTGAGAACACAGTTAGTAACTCGAGTACTGCATAATCCACCAGTTAATAGAGTACTTCAGGATAAGGAAAAAGAGGCTTTAGACAGAAACAGAGCAGAATTAATACAGAAAATAACACAGTTGAATGTACATCCTGAATCTCTAACTATACCCGTAACCATTGGTCCCGTGGTCCCTTTATACGGAGACAAAGTAAATTGCCCGAAGCCTCTATCTATGACTACACCTACGGATATCCCTAAAAATGAAGCTGTAATAATTGATGATCATATCAGTGACTGTGAATCTATGATTTCACTAATGGATTTGCCTATTCGAGAATCCGCAAATAGCACCCCCAGAAGAACCACACCTGGTTGCTCAAAAGATGTAAATATAATAACATCTTCAGGAACTAAAAGTGCAACAGTAGTAACTCCAGAAGACTTAGAAAGATGGGCACAAGGAATAGATAGACAGAGTTCACCCCCAAAGATCTTGGATATTTATTAACTAAAAGTTGAGTTAGAAGAAATGATAGCAGGCAACGTAGGAGTAGATCGTTTAAATACCTACAGTGAAGAAGAACTATTGTTCGTATGTAGGAGCATAACCAGAAATGTAAAAATATTCCATGAAAAGTTAACGGATTTGGCCTCAGAGATGGGAATTGAAATAAGGAAGTCAAAAGTATTGCAGAGACCATATAAAGCAGAATTTACGGACAAAGACTTAGAAAATATGAATAGATCTGGTCGAAAATTACAAGTTAAAGAATTAATGACAGTCTTACAGAAATGGGGAGAATTGGATAGATGGAAAACTAGATGGACAAAGAAAAAGGAAGAAGTACGTTCAAATAGAATGACATCTGAGTATTTATTGAAGGAAACAGGAAAGGTAGAACAGATGTACCCAATGCGGGAGGTTCCAGGAGGAGGCTATGTCCATGTCCCATGGAGCAGGCAAGACATTTTGTCATTTACAAATGATTTTCCAAAGTTGAGAGAAAAACCAATTGAATGGTACAAGCAGGTTGAGAGGTTTGTGAAGGTTTCAAAGGTTTTGTTAAAGGACCTAGATGGTTTGTTCGACATAGTGGTACCTGCCGTATTTATGGACAGATTGTAAAATTACAATCGACTGGCCTAGTGAAGAGTATCCTAGGGATCCAAAGACAGGTGCCCCATCAAATGATGTGATGAAAAAGTATCACCAGGTAATAACTTATTTGAAAGGGAAAATACCACCCAAAGAAACAGATTGGGTGAAAATAGACAGAACTACCCAAGAAGCAAATGAATCGGTACATGCCTACTATGAACGTCTATTACAGGTGTTCAAACAGTATAGCGGTTTTGAAGATATTGGAGACAAAAATATGAGTCAGTTTGTCTATCGATTTGTTTATGGTCTAAAACCAGAGAATTGTCAGATGATTAAGCAACACATGTTATGTTGGCAGGGAAAGCCTATCGATGAGATTTTGAAATATGCAAAATATTGTGGGGATGAGATTGAGGATAGACACAAGAAACTACAAGAAAAGGTGATGTGGGCTCAAGTGAAAATGGCTGAGCGACAGGGAATTAATTTAGATAATCCAACAGAAAGTCAGGGAAAAGAATCTGGATCGAGTGGTGACACAGGAAATGGTGGAAAGTTAAGAGGACGAATGAGTAGAGAAGAGGCTAAAAAGAAATTTCCTTGTCATGGATGCGGAAAGTTGGGACATTGGAAGAACAAATGTAAAAAGATTCAAAATAATAATGGCCCAAATCATAATTTAAATCCACAGACGCAGAATGACTCACAGCAGGGTGTAAGTTCTCAGAGTCAGTTGCCACCTGCCCCTATACAGGGTAATGTAAGCAGAGCAAAGCACGGTACAGACGTCGGATATCAAGGAGGAAGTGGTAAGAACGAATATGTAACTTCACAGTTTCTTTTACAGAATGATTTTAATCCATATGATTATCAATGACGGTGCCTAAGAGAGGGGGAGAAGCAGTGCGTACTTGGCGCATCCTTGCCGGTAGATCAGTCAGGTCCATATGTTGAAGGGAAAGTAAAAGGTAATGATATCACCTTTCTTTTGGACACTGGTGCTACCCGTTCTACTGTAAAAACAGCAGACATCCCAGACCTCCCTCTCTCTGGAGAAGCTATCCAAGTTGTAGGTGTAGCAAATCAAAAGATTAGAACACCCCTTACCGAACCTATGGAAGTAAGAATTGGAAACTTCCGAGAAATGCACCAATTTGTGGTGTGTGATTCCAGTCCAGTAAATTTACTGGGCAGAGACTTACTGTGCAAAATGAACTGCACTTTTTTCTGCACACCGGATGGTGTTGCAATACAGACCCCGGATGAAGATCATGTTTACAAATTCATGATAGGCAAGCAAGGTACGGAGGTAGATGAAATCTTCTCCTTGATAACCAAAGATGAATTACCAGAAGAGTTAAAAACTACAGTGAGTTCAAAGGTATGGGATTTTACTGGAAAAGAAGTAGGTCTGATGGCAAATATAGACCCAGTAAAGATAACTGTAAAAGAAGGCGCAATTTTCCCAAATACCATACAGTATAAAATTAGTGCTGAAGTGAAAGCAGGAGTTACTGAGGAAATTGGCAGAATGGTGAAACAAGGTATATTAAAAGAAGTTATGAGTAGCCCTTGTAATTCGCCAATCATGGGTTTGAAAAAGCTGAGTGGAAAATATAGGATTGTTCAAGATTTACGGAAAATTAACAAAATTGTGGTACCTTGTTGTCCTATAGTACCAAATCCTGCAGTAATATTATACCGAATACCATGGAATGCAGAATTGTTTACTGTAATTGATCTGTGCCAAGCATTTTTCTCAATTCCATTGCATCCAGATAGTCAGTATTTGTTTTCGTTCAAATTCAAAAATCACGTTTATGTGTGGAATCGTGTTCCTCAGGGGTACACAGAAAGTCCCTCCATTTTTAATCAGATACTGAAAAAGTGCCTAGAAAAATTAGTAATGCCCAGGAACTCAGTCTTGGTACAATATATAGACGATTTGTTAATCGTATCTAGAACTCATGACGATTGTGTCGCCGACTCAATTGCATTACTCAATCATTTGGCTGAGGAAGGACACAAAGTGTCACCTGAGAAGTTACAATTTTGTACAACAGCAGTTAAGTATTTGGGACACCAAATTGAGAGAGGAAAGAGAAGAATAACCTCTGAGAGAATAAAAATAATTAAGCAAATGAAAATGCCAGTAACACAAAGAGAGGTGAGAATGTTTCTTGGAATAGTAGGATACTGTCGACAATGGATTGTAGGGTTTTCGCTACTAGCAAAGCCTTTAATTCAGTTAACCAAAAAGAAAGCGAAGGATCCAGTTGAATGGGATGATGAAAGTGCCAGTGCATTTGTAAAATTAAGGAATGCTCTGTGTGAGGCACCTGCCCTGGGCTTGCCTGACTATACAAAAGAATTTACATTATTTTGCTATGAAAGAGAAAGTTGTGCACTTTCAGTCTTAACACAAAGACATGGACTGGACAGACGTCCTATAGCATATTTTTCTGCTACATTAGACCCAGTGGCTGCAGCATTGCCAGGCTGCTTAAAAGCAGTAGCTGCTACCTGTATGAGCATCGAACAAAGTGAGTCAATAGTAATGGGACACCCTGTTAAAGTGTTCGTCTCACATGCAGTTGTGATTCTGTTGACAAGAACTAGAACCCAGCATCTTACACCTAGTCGGATGACAAAATATGAGCGAATAATTTTAGGAGCTGAAAATGTGACCATAGCTAGGTGCACAGTTGTAATTCCTGCAACATTATTACCAGATCCATATTGTGAAGAAGTTAGGGACGACACAGAACATGATTGCTTGGAAGTCACAGAGTTGTGTACCAAGCCGCGCCCTGACATACAGGAAATTCCTCTTAAGAACCCAGACAGGGAGCTGTTTGTGGATGGCTCATGCCTAAGGCATGAAGATGGCAAATTGAGTGCAGCTTATGCTGTATGTGAACTTTCTGGAATAGTCGAAGCATCCTATTTACCAAGAGTCAAATCTGCACAAGTAGCTGAATTAATTGCTTTGATTAAAGCCTCCAAAATTGGGAAAAATCTAAAAGTGACCATATTTACGGACAGTCAATATGGATACGGGGTTGTGCATGATTTTGGCCAACTGTGGATGCAGAGGGATTTCATGACTTCTTCAGGATCCCCAATCAAAAATGGGCAGTTTGTAAAGGAATTATTGGAAGCAATACAATCACCAAAAGAATTGGCAGTGGTGAAATGTGCCGCACACCAGTCAGGAGATCACTGGGTGGTAGCCGGTAACAGATATGCAGACCTAATCGCTCAACAATGTGCCAGAAATGGAATGGCAGTAAACAGAAAAGTCGAAAGAATGGGAATCAGCTGCCAACTTATGCTATGTTCAACACCTGAAACATGGAATGATGTGAGACGATTGCAGGATGATGCTGAAGAGAGTGAAAAGGATGTTTGGATGAAAATAGGGTGTACTCGAAGAAGAGATGATGATGTGTGGGTTTATCGAGATGGCAGACCAGTCATGCCTGATTGCCTAATTTCACACATGGCCAGAATGTATCATGGAGACACACATGTAGGAAGAGATGCCATGAATAGACTTTTCAGACAAAGTTGGTACAATCCAAGGTTTTGGGCTGCAGCAGAGAGCCTTTGCCAGAGGTGTTTAACTTGTCAAATGAATAATCCAGGAAGGAAAACAGTAATTGGTCTGGGAAAAATTGGAAAGGCAGAAGGCCCATTTGTGAGATTGCAGTTAGATTTCATTCAGTTACCACCATGTAAAGGACTGAAATATGTACTTGTCATAGTGTGTCTGTTTTCAAAGTGGGTGGAGGCTTACCCTACCAGGAGGAATGACAGCATAACAGTTGCAAAACTATCACTACGAGAACTCCTTCCACGGTTCGGTTTCCCAGTAACTTTGGAATCAGATAGAGGGAGTCACTTCAATAACGATGTAATTCGAATAATCTGTGAAGCATTTAAAATTGAATACAAATTGCACTGTGCGTATGGCCCAGAGGCTTCTGGAGTGGTTGAACAAATGAATGGCACAATAAAATCAAGATTGTCAAAAATCGTTAGATTGGCCAGATGCGTTGCCTCTTGTCTTAACGGGACTCAGAAGCATTCCTGATAGAAATACAGGATTGAGTCCACATGAAATCATCATGGGAAGAGCAATGAGACAAGCCCATGTACCTGGCAATAAACTGCTGAATATAACTGATGATATGGTTCTAGATTATTGCAAAGCATTGGCTGACCTAGTGCGTTCTGTCTCTCACCAGGTTGGAGAAGATGCAGTTTCCAGGCAGTCTGAACAAGAGCATGATCTGAACCCCGGAGACTGGGTGATAGTAAAGTATCACACCAGAGAAACGTATTTATCACCCAGGTGGGGCGAACCTTGTCAGGTTATATTGGTTACAAACACAGCAGTGAAATGTGCAGGTTTACCTTATTGGATTCACGTAAGCCATACCAAAAGGGTGCCAGCTCCTGAAGAAAGAGATCCCAGTCAGCATCAATAGCTGAGGAAGCAGAAGGTTGTACAGCTGAAGAATCTCAAGTGATAGATTCAGGAGTAGCTGAAGAAGAACAACCGAGCACAAGTCAGGACTGGATACCAGTGGTTGATATACCTGAAGTCTTTATCAAAACAAGGAGCAGAGCTAGATTAGAGGAAATTAGAGAGGACCAGATAGGTAAAGAAGAACAAGCTCAGGATAGGGAGGTTGAAACTATAAGGGAACCTGAGCAGGCCCAGATAGGGAAAGGAAATTGGGCTCAAACTATCAACGAAACAACAGGGTTTGAGCAGGGACAGACAGGTTCAGAAGAACGCGGTCAGGCTGCAGAAATACAGAATGCAATAAGCCCTGATCAGAACCAGTTAGGACAAGAAAATCACGTTCAGGGAGAAGAAAACCAAGAAAACATCGAACATGAAAATATCAAGCAAGAAAACGTCAATCCTGAACAGGGCAAGTTAGCACAGACTCACATTCAGGCAACTGAAGAAACAACAATAAGACCTGAACAAGAGCAGATAGAGAGGGAAACTGAAAACAAGGACAAACAATTTGTGCACACATTAATGTGAATAAAGGAGTATTTGGTAAAGACTCAGAAGTTGTAGGTACAGTGCAAACAAAGAAAGTCAGAAAGGGTGATCATTGGCCTAGTATTATTAAAAGGGTGAAATATCATATAGTAACCCGAAGTGAAGACCCAGAACAAGTAAATGAAGTAACAAGCTTATCTGGACAAACAAGTGGGACTGAAAAACGAAAAAGCAAAAGATTGAAAATCGTGAACAATAAGTTTAAAGGTCCTGATTGGACTTATGTAATTCTCGAAGACTGCGAAAGTTCAGAAAATAGTGAAAGTGGTGACGAAGGAACAAGTGCAGAGCTGACATAAAAAAGAAGTGAAACCACCTTGATAACGTTAAAGTTTTGAAGGAAAAAGAAAGAAGAGAAATCTTCTTGGACAAAAATGGCTGACGACAGAGTTTCTGGGAGACCGAAACGGAAATGTTGTAAAAGATGCTGTGCTATATGTATATGTAGTCTGGTAGTGGTGCTTATAGTGTGGTTAGTTGTGATTGTAGCAATGTCTTACCTTATGATAATGGACAAAAAGAATAACACCGATACCAAGGGAAGGATAGATAATTTGAAAAGTGATAGAGTAGAAATAGAAGCAGAAGATGAACCAGATTTTCATCACGTTGTACAGATAACGATACTAGCTTAAATGTTTTTACTAAATTATTATTTCAGTACGTAGATACAATGGATGTTAGTGACTGTTATGTCTGTATGAAGTTACCTGAATCAGTAGCAGAAGGTTTAACCTATCATCATTTGCCTTTAACTTATGGTATATCATGTAGTGTGCTAACTAGTTTATTTTATAGAATAGGGAAACTTCAGTATTATTATTCAAATATAGATGTGATATTTTCAGAGGTTCCTATTCGAAAGAATCTGAACCCAGTGCTTAGTAGTCAAGATGCACAATTTATGGGAGAATTTTTCTTAACGATGAAGTCAATAGATATAACACATGCACATAGAAGCAATCTAACATGTTCATTACGTGAAGAAGAAAAGATATTTTTAAACTTAGTTGAAAATAGAAGACAGAATTTCCAAAAGAAAGCGTCTGAGCATAAAGCTCACCTTCCACCTTGGGCTGAGAAAGAGGGTATTTATACACCTGGCAAGGCTCAAGCTGCTATGGCTCTCGATTTTGTAAAGACAGGGAAAATGTGTCTTCATAGGTTAAAAACTGAATATAACAATGTTTTTATTGGTACCAGTGAATGTGAACATAATTTCTTAATTCTTGGAGGTTGGGGACTAAAAGGAGGAACAGATTCAGTTTTTCCTGGAATATATTATGTGTGTGGGAATAAGGCTTACTTTAGGCTTCCTGCACGGTGGTATGGAAGTTGTTATTTTGGAATAGTTTTTCCAAAAGTATACCACATAAAAAGAAACACTGGGAGCAATGAAAATAATAGTGAATTAACACGTAATAAGAGAGCTAGTTTTTCAGAAATTGTAGGTGATTTGGTGCATTGATACCTTCAGTGGGAGTAATTCTGAACTCAAGGAGAATATGTAAGCTGTCTACAGTGGTTGATCGTTTATCAACGGATACTGCTGGAGGATTTCTAATGATTAATGCGGAAATGGTTGCGATTAGATCTATGGTTATGCAAAATCGACTTGCTCTTGATATATTATTAGCAAAAGAGGGCGGAGTCTGTAAAATGTTGAAAACGAAACATTGTTGCGCGTATATTCCTGACAAAAGTACAGAAATCGGAACATATATAAAGACTATTACTAAACTTGAGAAGGAACTGAAACCACTGGAAGTTGATAGTGTATGGGAAAGATTGACAAATAGCATTGCGTCAATTGGTACCTCGTTTAGTAATGTAGGGAAAGGACTTATAGGTCGAATAATAGTACCCTTAGTAGGGATAGCAATAACAGTATTGTCAATAATGATATGGTGTAAATGTTGTAGTAAGAAGGAAACATATAGGGTGACAGGAAGAGGCAAAAAAAGAAAATTTGAAGAGATTGAATTAGAAGACCTGAGAAGTGAAATTTACAAGAAACTGAAGGGAAAAGATAAGAATGGACAGTGTAAAAATGAAAATGTGACTGAAATATGCTAAAGTTGGTATCTGGTTATAGGTAGTTTTGATGGCTCAGAAACGCCATCAGAGAGGGGATTGATGGAGCAAGGACTCACAATGAGACTTGCTCGGAAGCAATTCTCTCACAGTATTAATTAATTTGTACTAAAACCTTGTAATGTTTTATTAATAATGTGCAACACAAACATATTTTATCTATTAGATGCTTGCCTATGTGTTTTCCACTAATAAGTAATCCTTGTCTAATCCAAAATGACCGCTAAAACGCGGGAATTCTACTGCGCATGTGTCAACCATGTCACATGGTATGACGTCTTTCTTTGCTTGGAGGGAATCTTTTGCTCCTGCGCAGTGTATGCTAAAATGGCCGCTTTAATGTTCTCACATGCTAAAGCTTTCGCATCGCTGCAATTAATAATGTGGTATACTAAAGCTACTAATGCGGGTTAGACATTTATAATTAAATGGGATTAGGGTAGAAGTAGGGGGTATACAGTGAAAACATTTATTTTTGATTTTAATATGTTTCTTCTTTGATTTTCTATTAGTTCGTAAAGTGGGCCTGGGCTGGCTAAACAGCAGCTCGAGAGTCATGTGACCTGCGCATGCGCTCTGAAAACTAACAAAGCAAAGTGATGAAGTCAACTTGGAGGATGTCCAAGGACATGACCCGTTGATCACCTTCAGACTTCTACTGCATGTCCTGTGAAATGATACATTTTACATATATTTTGCAATAATAATGGTGTGAAACGGGTGGGAAATAAAGCAAATGTATTAATTGAGAGGGGTGGGATTCTAAGACAATGGGCTTAAGAAAATTTAACTAAATTGACATGGTGTGAGGATCAACCCCCTGTCCCTGTCCAATCAGAATTAGTGGGCCCATAATTTTGAAACATTAATGGGAGGTACATGGGCGTAGAAGGGTATAATAGATATAGAATTAGCTAATTAGTTAGAGCAGATGAACATAGATGCTGTAGCAGAGAACCGATGCTATTGCAGAACAGAGCAGACTGAACTGCTGTCTGAAGAGGTCGTGAGGTGGGTGGGCGGACCGTACTAGAGGGAGACGCAGAAGAACTACGAGGAGGAACGAAGTGTCAGAGAGGGGAACGACGCAGGCGTCGTTGGTTGAGAGGTCATCTATCCTGTCCTGAACCTGGTCCGTAGGTCTTGGTCTTCATCCTTTCTTGGGACCCTTTTTCCAACTCCTTGGCCAAGGGGTTTGGTTTTCACACCTTTAGGTAACTATAAATGCGTAATCTTTAGTTTGTACTGCTGTCTCTATCTTCTCCTTTCTGAGGGACCGTCATTTGTGATTAATAGGTGACTATAGTGTGCTTCCTCCTTGATATGCGACTAAGTATTATGTGGTTTGTATTTTACTCTGCTAAATTTTTAGATAAACATTTTTAAAACTTCCTGAGTCAGTGGTTTTTCAGGTGTTTAATGAAATTATGTTTTGTACGATCTCATACCAAACCCAGTTATCAAAGGTCCATTGGTAAGTCATTACTCTTCAATCAGAAAAGGTAATTGGTAGCAGGGATTTTGATAAAGAGTACAGCTGACTCCCACCAGCGGTAATTGCTAGTTAGTGTGAATGAATGGGCCCAGGTGAGTATTTAGTGTATGAATGCTTGTTGCTAGTAACCCGCTGGGTCAGGGCTCCCCAGGGCTGCAGGGAGGCCATGGGGTCTCCCCCGCACTTTTTAAAATAATTAGCCCCGGGGAGGTGGCTGTCCCTGGGGCTGCTCTTTCATTATGTTTGCCCAAGGGAGGTGGTGGACCCCAGGGTGTGGGAGTGTTGCATAGGCACCGCCCGCATTACCACATAAACTGCCCCCGGGAACTGACCCACCTGGGTTCCATTATTTAACGAGGCGTGGGAGACCTCACTTTGTTTTTTTTTCTTTCAACAGGAGTCGCGGATCCAATACTACTCCTGCCGAAAATGTTTTTTAAAAATGCTTTTTTGGCCCTGGGGGGTTCCTGTGAGACCCTCCCTGAGGCCTGGGGAGTCAGAGTGTTTCTACCCTTCCCCCTTTTCTTTTTTTTACCTTTTTTCTTGTGACTCGGTTCAACCGAGTCACAAGGTGGCTGCCAACACTTTCCTGATTTTAAGAGTTGGCAGCCAATCAGATCTCAGCATGATATTGTCAGCTGTCGCGGATCCAACGCATTCCTATATATAGAACTGGGAATTTCTTTCAATTTCTCAGCAACTACTGAACGGATTTACACCATTTAAAAAAAGAGTGCTTTCTGGACCAAGAGCTACCTTTCTGCCAAATTTGGTGTAATTCCGTTCAGCAGTTCGGGCAGTAGCCGTGTCTAAAATTTCTTAAGGAAATTAGCATGTAGAAAAAGCATTTTGGTTCACCCCCCTTTTTGTTGGCCCCCGCTTGACGGATCGCCCTGAAAGTTTCAAGACAGTATCTGAAGTGAGTGTCAAACTAGTTTTGAGAATTTTGCGAACATTCGTCAAACGACGTCAAAGTTATTGCCAAATGAGAAAATGCTCTTCCTATGGAAATTACATCTTGACTATAACTCCCTACTGGCGATCGCGAGTATGTAAAAAACAACAACAAAAAAATATATATATATATATATGTGTATCAAAATATATATTACTGTTTAAAAAAAAATTAATTTAAAATTTAAAAAATTGGAGGGAACCTCAACCCCCCTTTTTTTAATTACCTTTACCACCCCCATGCCCCTACCCACCCAATAACCCTAAACACACCCTTATCGCGCAATACCCTCAACCGCCCCTAAACACTAAAAACACACTTACCACCCAATACCCCTACTCACCCTTAACCCCTAAATTATATTATATATATATTCACTGAAAAAACCAGGTTACAAGATCGTTATAGTTAGCAAATAGAATTTTTAAAAAACTTAGAAATTCACTAAAAAAACAAAGGTTACAGGGACGTTATAATAAGGGTCAGATTTTACTCATTCAAAACCAGAGTAATTCAGCCATTATAGTTACCTGAGTTAACTATAACTCGTGCCCCCGTAATGCACTGCTTATGGCTTCACATATTACATCACTCATGACAAGGTCAGTGACATCACTGATGACATCTGAAATGACATCACTGATGACATCACGGATGACATCATCCACAGCATCTCTGACGCACCCACTCACACCCCTATGGAATCTTTTATACACCCACTGCCACTCTCACACAACCATTCACAAACTCATTCACAGAGCCATACCAGTACTTACACACCCATTCACTGATTCATAGATCTACACACACATCCACTCGCTCACCCATACATCCACTCATACACCCACTCACTCACCAATACAGCCATTGACATATCCATTCATATACCCATACAAATACTCACACACTGAGTGTGTCATCCATAGAACTACTCACACACCCATACAGCCAATCACATAGCCACTTACTCACCCGAACAGTTACACACACACCCACTTACTTACTGATACAAATAGTAACATGTAGTCACTCACCTACACAGTTACTGACAGAAGCATGCACTCATCCATAGAGCCGCTCTCACATTCACTCACCCACGCTTACAGTCACTCATATACCCAGTCACTCACCTATACTGCCTTTCACATACCCAGTTACTCACCCACTGACACAAGCACTCAATCACCAACACAGCCATACAGACACTCACTCACCCATACAGCTTCTCACACATGCACTCCCTACCCCATACAGCCACTCACTCACCCACTCACTCACCCATACAGGCAGTCACACACCTCCTCACCCACACACACAGACACCCAGACAACCATAGAGTTAGTCAGACTACCAATCAATCACCCATATAGCCATTCACATACCCACTAACACACTCATACACCCACTTAGGCATCAACTTACAGACAGATACACACATTCACACAACCAGTCACTCACCCATACATTCACTGAGACACATAATCACTCACTTAAACAGTCAGTCACACACCCACTCAGTCATCCATACAGTCACTCATATACCCACTAATTCACCAATACACCTTGATATATATAGTTAACACTCATAAACTTTTTTAAAACTCTCACAGTCACTGAATGATGTCATCACTGATGTCATCAGTGATGTCATTTGAAATGTCATCAGTGATGTCACTGACCATGTCATGAATGATGTAATATGTGACGTCAACAGCAGTGCATTGCGGGGGCGCAAGTTATAGTTACCTCAACTAACTATAAGGGCCAAATTTCTCTGGTTTTGTACGACTGAAATGTCCAACTAACTATAACGTCCCTGAAACCTGTGGTTTTTTCAGTGAATTTCTAAGGTTTTTTTAAATGCTAATTTCTAACTATAACGTCCCTGAAACCTATGGTTTTTTCAGTGAATTTCAAAGTTTTTTTGAAATGCTAATTTCTAACTATAACGTCCCTGAAACCTATGGTTTTTTCAGTGAATTTCTGAGGTTTTTTAAATGCTAATTTCTAACCATGCCTACATAGGTAGGACATATGCAGAAAGAGGAAGAAAGGCGCAGAAAGAAGCAAGAGAAATGCATAAAGAACCAACAGAGGTGCACAAAGAGGCCTTGTTGCAAAGTCATCCTGTGCCCCCAACTTTTTGCTGACTGGTACTGGTGGTAACTGACTCTGACTAACCTGGCCCGGAGCCAATGCTATGCTAAAAGACACTTAGAATACAGTGAAAAAACCTACATACACTAGGGTACACTATGGGTTGGGATACCCCTGTGATTGGCATGACCTCCCCTGTAAGGCCCTAGTACATAATAGGGCAGGGGGATTAAAACTACCTCTAACTCAGAGGTGCAGAAAGAAGCAAGAGCAGTGCAGAAAAAACCAACAGAGGTGCAGAAAGAGGCAAGAGGGGTGCAGAAAGAGGTAGGAGAAGTGCACAAAGAGGCAAGAAAGATACAGAAAGAGGCAGGAGGGGTGCAGAAAGAAGGAAGAGAAGTGCAGAAAGAGGCAAGTGAGGTGCAGAAACAGGCAAGAGAGGTGCAGAAAGAGAAAAGAGGGGTGCAGAAAGAAGCAACAGAGGTGTGGAAAGAAGTAAGAGAAGTGCAGAAAGAGGCAAGTGAGGTGCAGAAAGAGGCAAGAGAGGTGCAGAAAGAGAAAAGAGGGGTGCAGAAAGAGGCAAAAAGGGTACAGAAAGAAGCAAGTGAGGTGCAGAAACAATCAAGAGAAGTGCAGAAAGAGGCAAAAGAATTGCTGAAAGAAGCAACAGAGGTGTGGAAAGAAGCAAGAGAAGTGCAGAAAGAGGCAATTGAGGTGCAGAAAGAGGCAAGAGAGGTGCAGAAAATGGCAAGAGAACAGCAGAAAGAGGCAAGAGGGTTGCAAAAAAGGGAACAAGGGTGCAGAAAGAAGCAAGGGAGATGCAGAAAGAAGCAAGAGAAGTGCAGAAAGAAGCAAGAGAGGTGCAGAAAGAGGGAAGACAAGTGCAGAAAGAGACAACAGGGGTGCAGAAAGAGACAACAGGGGTGCAAAAAGAAGCAAGAGAGGTGCAGAAAAAGGCAACAGAGGTACAGAAACAGGCAGGAAAGGTGCAGAAAGAGGGAACAGAGGTGCAGAAAGAATCAAGAGCAGTGCAGAAAGAACCAACAGAGGTGCAAAAAGAGGCAAGAGGGGTGCAGAAAGAGGTAGGAGAGGTGCACAAAGAGGCAAGAGAGGTACAGAAAGAGGCAGGAGGGGTACAGAAAGAAGGAAGAGAAGTGCAGAAAGAGGCAAGTGAGGTGCCGAAAGAAGCAAGAGCAGTACAGAAAGAACAAACAGAGGTGCAAAAAGAGGCAAGAGGGGTGCATAAAAAGGGAAGAAGGGTGCAGAAACAGGCAAGAGAAGTGCAGAAAGAGGCAAGAGATCTGCAGAAAATAGCAACAGAGGTGCTGAAAGAGGCAAGTGAGGTGCAGAAAGGGGCAATAGAAGTGCAGAAAGAGGCAAGTGAAGTGGAGAAAGAAGACAGTGAGGTATTGAAAAAGGAAGAAAGATGCAGAAAGAAGCAAGAGAAATGCAGAAAGAGGCAAGAGAGGCACAGAAAGAAGACAGGTTTGTGCACCATTAGTACCAATTTAACACCCACATTTAGCAATAAGTAACACGTGACCATTCCAGCTTTGCAAAGGGCCTTCCACCACGCTGTAACACGTGACGCTGCATTTTTGGCAACTTTAAGCCGTTTGAGCTAGAAACAAGGCTTTTTTTGTTCAAATCTGCAGATTAGGCAGCAGATGATGGAATATTTGTCAAATGCGGAAAATGATTAATTATGTGAGAATTGGTGCAGCCGAACAGTCCCATAATTCCAGTGGCCCTGCTCATACCTCCGACTAGGTCCAGAAGTGCTCCTCAGTGGTTCCTTTTTTTTGGTGTCTCATTGAATTTATAGTTTAGCTTCTATGGAAACGAGGAAGACTAAACCTGAGGTTACCACTCCACAACACAGACTACAATCCCACATAATTACTCTCCAAAACACATAATCCCACTCCACATAATTCCTATAAACTAAATACCACATACTTTCTATTCACATAATTTCACTGCACAACATACCACATAGTTCCACTACACACAACGTACATCCACTCTACACCAAAAAACATTAGTAAAAATCTTTTACATTTACATCGTCAATAGCTCTAACTCTCGCAAATACAAGACCTATTACATTACAAATGCTTCTTTAACTGGTAGTCGCGTTTGCAGAGTGGTGCAGAAAGGGTGCTGGACCTCTGTCCAGCGCTCAGGAATTCCGCTGCGTAGGACTTACAGGAGGTACCAGGAGGGCTTCTAGGCCCCCAAAGTCCCTCAGGAGTAAAGTGGACTTCATCCCCCAACCAGTACTGTGCCAGGAGGCGTGTTTGCAGAGTGGTGGAGAAAGGGGGGGCGTGGCCTCTGAAGACCTCTTAGCAATCCCACTGTGTGGGACTTAGTGGAGGTAATAAGAGTGGAGTTGGCCCCCAAGGACACCCTTGGGGGCCAACTACCCCTCCTATTACCTCCAATAAGTCCCACACAGCGGGATTGCTAAGTTGTCATAGCAGGCCACCCCCCTTTCCCCACCACTCTGCAAACGCACTCCCTGGCGCGCTCTTGGATGGGGATTAAAGTCCCCTTCGCTGCTGGGGGTCCTTAGGGGCCAACTAGCCTACCTGATACCTCCAGTATGCACCAGATAGTGGGATTGCTGATAGGTGGGCGCAGGCCACGCCCCCTTTGTCCACCACTCTGCAAACGTGCCTCCTGGCGCGCTCTTGGTTGGGGGATTAAGTCCCCTTTCCTCCTGAGGGTCCCTGGGGCCAACTAGCCCGCCAGGCACCTCCAGTAAGCCCCACACAGCTGGATTGCTGAGAGTGGTCTGAGGCTATGCCCCCTTTTTACACCACTCTGTAAACGCGCCTCCTGCCGCACTGCTGCTCGGGGGATGAAGTCCACTTGTGTCCTGAGGTCCTCAGGACACAAGAGGACCTCATCGCCCCACCAGCAGTGTTCCAAGAGGCACGCTTGCAGAGTGGTGGAAAAAGGGGCGTGGCCTCGGAACACCTCTCAGCAATCCCACTCTGTGGGGCTTACTGGAGATACCTGGTGGGCTAGTTGGCCCCCAGGGACCCTCAGGAATAAAGGGGACTTAATCCCCCAACTTAGAACATGCCAGGGGGCGCATTTGCAGAGTGGTGCAGGGAGGGGGCGGGGCCTCCTGGCGAGATGCCGGCTTTTCTTTTTTTAAAGTATTTTTAGAAGGGGGCTGTGTAGCCCCCCTTCTTTTAATAATTTTTGGGCCCTGGGGACCGAATCCCACATGGCCTTAGCATTTCTTTTTTTTAAACGGGAAGGGGGCGTGTGGCCTCCCTTCCCTGGGCCACTATTGGCCCCGGAGACCCCATCCCCCAGGGCCTGGCCCCTTTTTTTTTTTTTAAACATTTCTTTTTCCCGGGAGGGGGGCCACTTCTGGCCCCGGGGACCCCATCCCCCGGGGCCTGGCCTCATTTTTTTTTATTTTCCCGGGAGGGGGGCCGCGTGGCCCCCCTCCCCTGGGCCACTTCTGGCCCTGGGGACCCCATCCCCTGGGGCCTAGCCAGCCTGATTTTTTTGAGGAGGGGAGCCGCGTGCCCCCCTCCTGAGGCCAATTATGGCCCCAGGGACCCATCCCCGGGGCCAGCCTTCCATTTTTAAAAAAAAATAATTTGTTTCCCGGGAGGGGGGCCGCATGGCCCCCCTCCCCTGGGCCACTTCTGGCCCCAGGGACCCCATCCCCCGGGGCCGGCCCTCAAGTTGGGGACCGTGGGGGGAGCCCCAATGCCCCCACGGTCCCTGCCGGCTCCCCGCCTCCTGTGGGAGCCGGCATTGCTTTTGGGCAAGGGGAGCTGCTAACATGCAGCTCCCCTTGCCCAAAAGCAATTCTGCTTTGCTTTGTTGAAGTGAGAGCAGGTTTCCTGCTCTCGCTTCAACGAAACAAAGCAGTGTTTGCTATGACAGGGCTGGAGCCGTGCTCCCGCCCTGCCATAGCAAACGGCAATGTACCGGGGGTGGGCACCCCGAGACATTGCAGGAGCCCGCCTTGGGGGGTGGCGGTCCCCAGGGCCTTCGAGGGCTCCAGGAGGGGGGCCATGTGGCCCCCCTCCCAACTCTTTAAAGCCCTGGGGAGGTGGTGGTCCCCGGGGCCCGGGGGTCCACAATGGACCCCCGTATTTGCATAATTTGTGCCCCGGGGAGGTGGTGGTCCCTGGGGCAGTGTGGGGGGGCTTGAGCCTCCCCACACTTTAATTTTAGAAGTCGCCCCGGGGAGGTGGCGGTCCCCAGGGCTACGGGGGGACTGCGTGCTCCCCGCATTTCAATCTTGTAGCCCTGGGGAGGTGGCAGTCCCGGGGGCTTGGGGGGCCTGCATGGCCCCCCCACCTTCAAATAACAATGCCCCGGGGAGGTGGCGGTCCCCAGGGCAGTGTGGGGGGGAAAGAGCCCCCCAAGCAGTTTAAAATAAGCCCCGGGGAGGTGGCGGTCCCTAGGGCTGCAGGGGAGCCGCGTGCCCCCCGCATATAATCATCTAAGCCCCGAGGAGGTGGTGGTCCCCTGGGCTGCGGGGGCCCCCGAGGGCCCCCGCTAATTAATTGCGCATTGCCCTCGGGACCTGGCCCACCTGGGGGCTTATAGAAAACGAAGGGCGGGAGCCCACGCTTCATTTTGTTTTTATTTTTTCAGCCTGATTCGCACACCCAGCGCGAATTCAGCCGATTGTTTTTTTTTAAAAAAAATGCTTTTTTTGGCCCTGGGGGTCCTAGTGGGGCCCACTGAGCAGGCCTAGGGGGTCAGGGTGTTTCTACCCTGCCCCCTTTTCTTGTTTTTTATCTTTTTTTTACCTTTTTCTTGTGACTCGGTTACTGAGTCACAAGATGGCTGCCAACACATTCTGGTTCGGAGTGTTGGCAGCCTATCAGAATGAAGCTTGTGCTCGGGAGGGTTCGCAAATCCTCCTCGGTGCTCAGATATCGATATTTTTATTTTTGAATTTCTCAGCAACTACTGAACGGATTTAAACCAGTTTAAAAAAAGCACGCTTTATGGACCAAGACCTACCTTTTTGACAAATTTAGTGTAATTCTGTTCAGCAGTTCGGGCTGTAGCTTTGTCTAAATTTCCTATGGAAATTAACATGGGGAAAACGCGATTTGGGACCCCCCTTTTTTCTCGGCCCCCGCTTGACGAATCACCCCGAAACTTCCAGGACAGGAGCTGAGATGAGTGAACCATTTGTTTGAAAAATTTCACGAAGATTCATCAAACGGCGCCAAAGATATTGGCAAAAGGAAATACGCTTTTTTAATAGAAACAAGGCCCTAATTAAAACTACCTACTGACGATCGCCAGTAGGTAATATATATATATATATATATATATATATACATATATATATATATATATATATATATATCCACATGAAAGCCGGCGCTATGTGAACGCCCCTCAAAGGCGGGTCGGGGCTCGTTACGAGCAGGCGCCCCCGCTCCTCTAATTGCACACGAAACTCGCAACTTACTGCAAGGACGAGCCACACCAATCCAGGAAGTTCAATGTATATTTATTCGGGCACAACGACGCGTTTCGACCTCAACAGGTCTTGGTCACATGACCAGCTAGGCGAGTTTCCATGTTTAAAAGTTTTTTTGGGCGTCCCATATGACGCCAATTGACATGGAAAACAGACTTCATAGAAGCCACAAATCACCGTGAACCATCATTCATATACATAATTGTGAAATACATAAGTGCAAAAAAAAAAAATGCAAAAATAGATTAAACAGTCCATTAGTAATGGGTACAAATGATGACTCGTAATTTACAGCTTATAAATGTATCAATTCAGTGTTGACATACCATGGCAGAGACACAAGCGTGACCAATCGGGTATAGTACCCAAAGTGGGTCAATATATATATATATAATGTACATATATATTTATACATATATATCTATCCATATATATATATATATGTATAGATATATATGTATGTATACACACACACAACACAAACCCACTTACCTTAATTATAATTGCCTTACATTGTAAAGGCATGTGTGGTAAAGGCATATTTGTGGTAAAAGATTATGTTGTAAAGGCAATGCATGATAAAGGTATTCCATGGGTATGAATGCGTGATAATGGCATTGTGTGGTTCTGACCGCGAAGTAAAGGCTGTTTCTCTTTGCAGGATGTTCCATGATCTGCATGCCTTGAGAGATGCTTAATCTGCTGCATTTCCTTGAATTAACTCTGTTACTCCAGTTCTGTCCTGCATGGCAGGATGCAGATTTTCAAGAGCCATGCCAGAAATGAATGTCCTCTATATAAAATGAAGTGATACATTTTGCATCACCTATATTTCGTGATTAATATTGAATCATTTGCAATATCTCTATGTATAAAAATGTGTATTGTTGACACTATGAAATATGTATCTAGTAGTGTCTGGATTCATGATAGGAAACATAACCATTTCATGTAATCTAAATGTGTAATTATAGTGCAATATTGATCTTAGAGGACAATAATTTCTCTCCTTTTTCCTTCTAATATGTACATGAAGAAAATTGTTTATATATAAAAAATAAAAAATATTTTTGATACCTAATACTAGAGGGTGTATGTATATTATATATGTTGTTTAGGTCCACGATTATTTTCAATTTTCCTAATTTGTTTTGTTTACACTCGACTAACACACCCTGATTTAGGAAATTGTGTCAGGGGTACCCTTATTCTTACATACACTGCATGGCTTTCATTGCCACCCAGTACTTATCACAAGATCCGCAGTACGGATGCATGGTTAATAGTGATCCAATGTTTGTTTGAGCAATTCTAAATATAAAAAAAAAATGTTTACCTGTAATAGCATGTGCACCTTAATTTGTTTAGAAGAGTTGAGTGCTGTGCCACACTACTGGTTTAACTTGTTTCTTGAAGTGTACCTACTTTTACTTTTTTGTATATCATCTGTCTTAGCCTATTACATTTTTTGAATCTGAAAATAAGATCAAAGGCTTTTTACATAATATCTGTCCTGAGGAGGATTACATCCATTACTCCATAAGGTACAAAATACTGTTAAAAGAATAGTTACTGATTGTTACTAAAGAACTCAAATTATTTATTATACAACAGTAACTCTTTCATCTGATTAAGTGTGTTTGCTTTTCAGCTTATTTTATTCCCTCTGCACCTTTGCACTTAACCACTGAATTGTTGAATTATTATTTCTTGCCACCACCAACGATTTACTTTTGCGATTCGTATTACAATTCTTTATGCATATTTGCAGATCGTACACACTTTTTGCCATTTTTGCCATTTTGTATCTTTGGAACATTATTAGTGTTCGATGGAATATGCCTTCCTCTAAAATATCTCAAATCCAATGACAAAGAAATCTTGAGGGTGTATTGATTATTATCATTTTACACCTGGAGCCATTTTATGGAAAGTGGTGCATTGGGCATGTGCGCCCAGTTTGCATCCCCCGGGGTACTTTGGTATTACCGAAAGGGCCGCAGACATTTGTGCGACCCTTTCTGTAATACAGATAGTACTCGCACACATATAGCACCAGGGCTCTCACCAGGGGGTGTTCCCTCATCTGCATAGGGAAGAGGCCCCTTGCACATGAGGGAATCCCTTTGCCTCTGCGCCCATGCCGTATTATAGACTTATGCGCAGAGGCAAAGAAGCAGTCAGGAGGTGCACTATCAGTGCACCCCCTGATGGCAGCCCTCTGGATTGAAGAAAGGGGGTACTATGGACCCCACAGACAGCCCCTTGCAGGCAGGTGCAGTCACTCACTGCACCCTCCTGCAAGGGGATCCCTCTGCCCTCTTAAAAGTACAAATGGTTTGCCACCTGCTGCTTCAAAGCCACTCCATTTTTTACTTGAATGCACTGCCTCCGGGCCAGCACAACTTCACAGCTGCCCTGGGAGCGCACCTTCAATGTAATAGGGTGCACTTTCCCTGTTTGCACCATGTGCACCTATTTTAAGGTGCGCCGTGGCGCAAATGGGAAAGTGCGCCCTATGTGTAATTGGGCCCCTGGTGTCCTGAAGCCATACATGTATGCTTGCTGAGGAACGTTGCAGCTCACAGGTGCACTGGTGCCATATTCAAATACTTAATCTATCATTAAAATAAGTGACATCTACATGTAGGAGGACAACATTCTTCAACATGATTCCATAATGGAAAAAATTGCAAAATACACAAATGTGTGTTCACTTCTTATAGGTGTACATTGTAAATCAGATAACTATACACTAACACCATTCTGCATTTTTGTTGGAGCTCAGCAGGTCAATATGTACATGGGAGATTCATATCTAGTACCTGAGATAAGACTCATTATAGTATCAACCCATATACCACTATGCCTTCTTCCACTAACAGCTGTCTGTGAAGATCACATATTTCTTTTAAAGAACTAGAGTGTTCGCTTTGCTTACACATTGTGCGTCACTGAGAGACATGCTGCTGGAGAAAACAGCAATTGAATCATTCACTTTCTTTTGCAGTACGCTGAATAGGTACAACAAAGTAAGGGGGTCATTAGGATGGCGGGCGGACTTGAGTCCGCCCGCCATCCTAGCGGTAACGGGACCGCCCGCCTGTCATGCGGCAGTCCCGCACCCCTAATTATGATGCGACCGCCACCGCGGCGGTCGCATCTGGCAATTTAACATTGCGGCGGGTGCTGCTGGCTGCAGCACCCGCCGCAATGTCAAATGGCCATGTTGTGCATTTCCCTGCACAACGTGGCAGGCACCGCGCGGTGCCTGCCACCTTGTGCATGGAAATGGAGGGGGGTACCATGGGTACCCCCCCAGTGCACAACTGCCCCCCCCACAGAGGGGGCCCATAACGGGCCCCCCGAAGCCAGACTCCGCCAGCCTTTCCATGGCAGTTCCACCGCCATGGAAAGGCTGGCTGACGCCAGCATTGTGATCGGGCGGGCGGTGCCTTCGAGGCACCGCCCCCATATCCACGCCTTATCCGCTCCGCCAGGCAATCGTTACGATTGCCTGTGGCGGAAGCGTGGCGGGCGGGCATTGCGCCGCCACGCTTGCGGAATGATTCCCCCCGCCATCCTGATCTGGCGGGGGGAAATGGGTATGCAGATGGCGGAGGGACCGCCACCGCCGGGCCGGCGGTGGCAGTCCCTCCGCCATCGTAATGAGCCCCTTAGATCCTGAAATAAACAGGGATTATTTCAGGCAACTGGCAGTGAGTGCCTTAAAGAGCACTACTACATAAAGTCACTTCAAAACTGTATCCTGTGCCAGAAATGTTAAATGGATCCATTAATTACTGCAAACATTAGTAGGATGTTCAAAATGCTTACAACTGGCGGTCGCCAGTAGGTAGTTATAGTAAGGACCATGTTTCCATAGAAAAGGCATTTTTTGACTTGCCTATATCTTTGGCGCCACTTGGCAATTCTTCATAAAATTTTGCCCAAAAAGTGTCATAGTAAGTCTTGTTGTGTATGCAAAGTTTCGGGGTAATCCGTGAAACGGGGGCCGAGAGAAAGGGGGGGGTCAAAAAAAGTGTTTTTCCAATGTCAATTTCCATTGGGAATTTTGAACACGACTGCAGCCAGAACTGCTGGACGGAATTACACCAAATGTGGCAGAAAGGTAGCTCTTGGACCAGAAAGATGTAAATCCATTCAGTAGTTTTGGAGTTATTAGAAGAAATTCAAATTTGTATATCTAGGGACGCGGATCCTCTGAGGCTCCGAAAGTCCCCATGCTCAAATGTGATTGGCTGCCAACATTTCAACCAGGAAGCGTTGGCAGCCATCTTGGGACTCTGCTTCAGCTGAGTTCTACAAAAAAACATTTAAAAAAAGAGAAGGGGGCAGGGTAGGAATACCCTGACCTCCTAGGCCTTCTGGGGGAGGGCACAGGGACATGCCTCGGGCAAAAATTACTTTTCAGCAGGAGTCACGCTGGATCCATGACTCCCACCAAAATTTTAAAAAAAATAAACTATAATCTATAAACGTATCCATTGAGAAAGACCCTCAATAGCCCTTACTATATCTCCAAACTTTCCGAACAGAGCCAGCAATTTCTATAGCCTGGAATAATAATCTTCAGACGCAGCCTGGAGGTCTTCCCTCACCTCATGAGCAGTTAACCTGTACCCAGCGCTGTGTTATATAGTAACACGCTGGAGCAATTGGTGTGAACGAGAGCATGTCCCTACTTATATTTCATGCCAGTCTGCTTGGCGGTGGACTCCTTCAGGGAGCTGTGGTGCTGGGGCATGAAGGTGCCCAGGCTGCGCACAATGATGGCCATGGTGTGGAATTCACCACGTTGGGGGCGCCAGAGTTCTGCTTGCTGTGCCGCTCGTCCCAATGCGGCCCTTCAAGTTGTGCTCTGTGCAGGCGATGGACACATGCATGGCTCCACGAGCAGCCCAGAGCTCACAGCAGCCTCCCCCAATCCCGGCAGGACTGTGCTGAGCCCTGCAGTGCTCGTGCGCTTGGCTGGTGTTAGATTTGGGGGTCTCTAGTTGGCAGAGGTAGGTACCTTTGACCAAATAGAGACCCTTGCGTCTAGTCAGGGTAAGGGGGTACACTCCTAAAATAACCCCTGCTCACCCCCTTGGTAGCTTGGCACGAGCAGACAGGCTTATTTCAGAGGCAGTGTGTAAAGCATTTGTGAACACATACAGTAATCAAGTGACAACACTACAGATGGACACCACACAGGTTGTATATTAAAAATAAGTATTTTCTATATAGATTTAACACAAGACCACAAACGACAAAAATCCACAATACTGTACTTCAAAAATGGTAGAATTAGCTCAGTTCTCTTAAGATGGTAAATGCGACACTTTGAGTTCAATGTACCTTTGGATGCGTAACGCTATACAACGAAAGTGTTGCAGGGAAGGTGATGCGTCGGTTCCTTACACGCAAGAACGGTGATGCGTCGGGTCCCTACTGATGCGTAGGGGATGCGTCGGTTCTTCTCTGCGAGGGGAGGTGATGCATCGGTTTCTTACTGCGCTTTCGTGGCGATGCGACCACCAACGCCGTGATGCGATGAAGATCCGGTGCAATGAACAAAGATGGCGTCTTCTTCTTGATGCGACACGATGCGTGCACGCCCGATGGCCGTGCGGCGACTCAACGATTCTTCTGAGCCGCGACAGGCCCTGTGACACGCTTCCCGGTGATGCGGCGGCGTCTGATGCGACGTCGGTCCTCTTCTCCGGCGATGCGAGGCGCTTCGGCAACGATGCGACAGCGGCGGCGACACTCTTCTCCGTTGATGCGGCGGCGTCTGATGCGATGTCGATCCTCTTCTTCTGGGGTTTGGGTCCCCTCTTTTATACACATATTCTCTTTGTTCTCTGAAGGCAGAGAGGCCTTTGCCTACTCCAAACCAGTTCTGGTCAGTCCTGGAGCACTTTGTTGACAAGACTCCGTCTTTGCTTTCACAGTGTAGGCCAGGGACATCAGACACACCACAGGAGGTGGAGCCAGCATTGTGGAGGGAAGGCACAGCCCTATTCAGGTCCCAGGTGCAACTCCTCCCACCCATCTCCATGCAGATCTCTCTATTCAGCCCTGTGCTGACTCACCCTGTCTCCTGGAGTCCCCCAGCCCCTGTCACTCGAAACCCAGACAAGGAATACACAACCTAGCAGAGGCAGGCTTGGATAGTTAGGCAAGAAAATACCTACTTTCTAAAAGTGGTATTTTCAAACACAGAATGTTAAAACCAACTTCACTAAACAATGTATTTTACCATTCTGAGTTCAGGCATACTAAATTCGTTTTTCTACCATGTTCCCTGGGTCAGTTAGGATTATAAGCTGTAATAATCAAACTGCCCATTCTGGCCTATGGGGAACAGGTCGCCTTGCAATAGTGAAAAACGAAAATGGCTGTAATTCACTATTAGGACATGCCACACACACCAGGGCATGTCCTACCTTATATTTACAATGCACCCTGCCCTTGGGCCTACCATAGGGGTGACTAATATGCAGAAAAGGGAAGGTTTAGGGACTGGCAAGTGGGTGCACTTGCCCAGTCAACATGGCAGTACCAGACTGCACACAGGCTCTGCAATGGCAGACCTGAGACACACTTTTACAGGCTGCTTCTGTGGGTGGCACAACCAGTGCTGCAAGCCCACCAGCAGCATTTGGTTTACAAGCCCTGGGCACACTCAGTGCACTGTACTAGGGTCTGACAAGTAAACCAAACCAACCAATCATGGAATCACTAATCCATACATCAAATTACCATAGGGAGCACTTGCACTGTGGCACTGAATACCAGTGGCACAGTGCCCAAAGCATCTATAACCAGCAAAAACACATGAGGCAACAGCAAAAACAAAAGGAAGGGAGACCCACGCCAACAGTGCCAGGTCTAACACATGTCCCCTCCAGCTGAAATGTGGGGAGAACTACCCTACCTCCTGGGAGTTCTCTTCACTAAGGCGGAAAAATCTGGACAGACCATCAGCATTGGTGTGTTCTGTACCAGGGCGGTGTTCCACCGTGAACTCCATACCCTGTAGGGAAATGGACCACCTCAACAGCTTTGGATTCTCACCCCTCATCTGCATCAACCATCTGAGGGGCCTGTGGTCTGTCTGAACCCGGAAGTGAGTTCCAAACAGGTATGGTCTCAGCTTCTTCAGCGCCCATACCACAGCAAATGCCTCACGCTCAATCGCACTCCACCTCTGTTCCCGTGGAAGTAACCTCCTACTGATGAAGGCTACGGGTTGATCTAGGCCCTCCTCATTTATCTGTGACAAAACAGCCCCCACACCATGCTCTGAAGCATCTGTTTGAATGATAAATTCTCTGGAGAAGTTGGGTGCAAGGAGCACGGGCGCCGTGCACATGGCAGTTTTCAGGGCCTCAAAAGCTTTCTGACAGGTGTCAGTCCAAATCACTTTCTTGGGCTGCTTCCTGGAAGTCAGCTCTGTCAAGGGTGCAACGATGCTGCCATACCCCTTGATAAACCTCCTGTAATACCCAGTGAGTCCTAAAAAGGCTCTAACCTCTGTCTGGGTCTTGGGGGGCTCCCAAGCCAGGATGGTTTCAATCTTGGGCTGTAGGGGCGCCACCTGGCCGCTCCCATCCTGGTGTCCCAAGTACACCACGGAACCCTGCCCGATCTGGCACTTACTCGCCTTGATCATGAGGCCTGCCCTCCGCAGTGCCATCAACACTTCCCAGAAGTGGCGCAGATGTTCTTCCCAACTGGCGCTGAACACTGCAATGTCATCCAGGTAGGCGGCACTGAACTCTTCCAGTCCAGCCATCACCTGGTTGACCAACCTCTGAAAGGTGGCAGGGGCATTCTTCATCCCAAAGGGCATAACCCGGAACTGGTAGTGCCCATCTGGTGTGGAGAATGCTGACCTCTCTCTTGCCCCATCAGTCAAGGTGATCTGCCAGTACCCAGATGTTAGATCAAACGTGCTGAGGTACCGGGCAGCCCCTAACCGATCGATGAGCTCATCAGCTCTGGGGATGGGGGTGCGCGTCAGTCCTCGTGACTGAATTGAGCCCTTGGTAGTCCACACAGAACCGGAGTTCTGGCGTGGCACCCGGTGCGGCAGCCTTTGGGACCAAGGCCACTGGGCTGGCCCAAGGACTGTTAGAGGACTCAATCACCCCTAACGCAAGCATCTTGGAGACCTCCTCCTTGATGCAAGCTCTCACCCTGTCAGTTACCCTGTAAGTTTTGTGCTTAACAGGAGGACTGTCTCCAGTGTCCACATCATGGATGCACCAATCAGTGACACTGGGAATCAGGGAGAACAAATCAGAAAACTGTCCCAGCAACTGGTGACAGTCATTCTGTTGCTCAGGGGTCAGGGTGGAAGAGAGGTTCACACCATCCACTGACCCATCTCGCTCTGTCGCCGACAGGAGGTCAGGAAGAGGCTCAGTATACAGGAGATCATTCTCCCAGTAGATCCAATGTGATCCAGACTGATCTCCTGCTGCCTGGTCTGCAGCCTGCTGCCGCAAACCCACAAGAGAAGGGCACTTCTTCTGCTCCACGCAGAACTCTTCCCTGGAGGGTCCTCCTTCCTGCTGCCTATGGATCAGCTCAGGCAGGTCCCCCAGTTCAGCTACTTGTTCCCCTGTAGGCTCCAGGGCATCCCCCTCAGGGTCTACCTCCTCCTGGACCGTGGGAACTTCGGGGGCCGGTTTCCCGCGCCCCCTGCCTCTTCTCTTTAAGGCAGGCACCTGGGCCCCCCTCTGAGGCTCCAGGTCCTCTTGAACACCCTTACTGGCTGCCATGGACCGTGTGGTCACACACGCCCAGTCAGGCAGACCCAACATCTCCAAATGAGCACTTCGCTCCACCTTAGCCCAAGGTGAACTCTCCAAATCGTTCCCCAACAAACAGTCAACAGGCATGGCTGGCCTCACAGCTACTTGAAGAGTACCAGAGACCCCCCCCCACTCAAAGGGAACCTGAGCCACCTTGCAGTGGCTCTCTGTGTTGTCAGCGGCAACAATTGGGGACAACCTGCTCTTCAGACACCAGGTGACACTTGACAGCTGTCACACTGGCTTCTGTGTCTCGAAGAGCCTCCACTCTATGGCCATTGATGGTCACCCACTGCCTATACTTTTTAGTGTTATCAGGCAGTTGGGTCCTGGGGACCACCTCACAGTCTCCTAAAGAGACAAGGGACATCTCTGCGGGACCCCACCCACCTTGGACAACCCTCTCCTCCCCCAGGGCTACACTCGCCATCTGCCGGGGTGGAGCACCAGTGGGTGCCGTCTTTCCAAACTGTGGGCCCTTGGGATCATTAGACTTATGACCCACTTCACCACACTTGTAGCACCTCAGGGGTCCCCTGGGAACAGGCCTACCTGTCAGAGCCCCGTGCTTTTTCTCAGGGGGAGGCTGGGAACCCTTCCCTTGGGGATTACTTTGGGGCCCTTTCTGGAACTCCCTCTGTTTACCCTTGTCCCCCCCACTCTTCTGCTGGGGACCCTGCCCACTCTTGGTAGAGTCTCCCACGTGACCCTTGTGGACCCGGGTGCTCACCCAACGGTCCGCCTCCTCAGCAAGCTTCCTAGGGTTAGTCAGCCTGCTATCAATCAGGTGCTGGCGTAGCTCTGGAAAACAATTACTTGACAAGTGCTCCCATGCAATTAAATCAAAGAGCCCCTCAAAATCATTAACCTTGCTACCCTTCACCCAACCATCCAATGCTCTGCAGAAAAAAGTGACATATTCTACCCAGGTACCTGACTCCACCTTCTTGCAATTTCTAAACCTCTGTCTATACAATTCAGGAGTCAACCCATACTTGGACATCAATGCATCTTTCATGTGGCTATAAGAATTATGGACTTCAGAAGGCAAGTCTAACAGTGTGTCCCGCCCCTCACTAAGGAACCGCCCCCACAACCCCGCTCCCCAATCCTTCTCAGGGACCCAGTGGGAAGACATGGCTACCTCATAGGCTTTGAACCACTGCCCAATATCATCATTCTTATAAAACTCTCTCACCACATCTTTAGGAATATACACCCTAGCTTCAACAGGCATGGACGGTGTGCTGCCACCAGAGGGAGTAACCTCTAAGCTTCTAGCTTTCAAGTCCAACTCCCTCAAACTTTTCTCATGCTCCAACTGCATTCTCTTTTCTTCCAGGGCCAATCTCCTATTTTCTAACTCCAGTTGCCCACCCAACTTGAGCTTGGCAAGCTCCAATTCGTGCATCCTGTTTTCCTTCCTGTCCGCCAACTCCTCTGGGGACAGGCTTTTGGCAGAAACACTGCTACCTACTGGGGAAGTTGCTCTCCTTCCCTCTGGACCCAATGGCCCCTCCAGCTGCTCATCTGCATTCTCAGCCCCTTCCTCATTCTCAGGGGTATTCCTTGCTTCAACCCAGGCCCTCAGCACCTTTTGGAGCTCATCCTTCTTGGTGAGACCGGTCATAGCAACTTTAAATTTCCTGCAGAAGTGCTTGAGCTGTTTCACATTGTAGCATTCTAGTTTCTCCTCTTCCCAATCAAAATCAACAGATGCTATGGATGCTGCTTTATCCATGGTGGTTAAACTTGGCAGTTCTTGGCAAAAATAGAAAATCCCAGAAAAAACAATCTACCAATAGTATGTGGTCGCGTTTTGGTCTGCACTCACTAGTAGTGTTCACCAATCACTGTACATGAGTCACAAATGCAAGTCCAGAATCCTCACCGCTGACCACCAATGTTAGATTTGGGGGTCTCTAGTTGGCAGAGGTAGGTACCTTTGACCAAATAGTGACCCTTGCGTCTAGTCAGGGTAAGGGGGTACACTCCTAAAATAACCCCTGCTCACCCCCTTGGTAGCTTGGCACGAGCAGACAGGCTTATCTCAGAGGCAGTGTGTAAAGCATTTGTGAACACATACAGTAATAAAGTGACAACACTACAGATGGACACCACACAGGTTGTATATTAAAAATAAGTATCTTTTATATAGATTTAACACAAGACCACAAACGACAAAAATCCACAATACTGTACTTCAAAAATGGTAGAATTAGCTCAGTTCTCTTAAGATGGTAAATGCGACACTTTGAGTTCAATGTACCTTTGGATGCGTAACGCTATACAACGAAAGTGTTGCAGGGAAGGTGATGCGTCGGTTCCTTACACGCAAGAACGGTGATGCGTCGGGTCCCTACTGATGCGTAGGGGATGCGTCGGTTCTTCTCTGCGAGGGGAGGTGATGCGTCGGTTTCTTACTGCGCTTTCGTGGCGATGCGACCAGCAACGCCGTGATGCGATGAAGATCCGGTGCAATGAACAAAGATGGCATCTTCTTCTTGATGCGACACAATGCGTGCACGCCCGACGGCCGTGCGGCGACTCAACGATTCTTCTGAGCCGCGACAAGCCCTGCGACACGCTTCCCGGTGATGCGGCGTCGTCTGATGCGACGTCGATCCTCTTCTCCGGCGATGCGAGGCACTTCGGCAACGATGCTTCTGAGCCGCGACAGGCCTTGCGACACGCTTCCCGGTGATGCGGCGGCGTCTGATGCGACATCGGTCCTCTTCACCGGTGATGCGAGGCGCTTCGGCAATGATGCGACAGCCGTGCGGCGACTCAATGATTCTTCTGAGCCGCGACAGGCCCTGCGACACGCTTCCCGGTGATGCGGCGGCATCTGATGCGACGTCGGTCCTCTTCTCCGGCGATGCGAGGCGCTTCGGTAATGATGCGACAGCGGCAGCGGCGGCGACACTCTTCTCTGTTGATGCAGCAGCATCTGATGCGTCGTCGATCCTCTTCTTCGGCGATGCGAGGTGCTTCGGCTGCGGCGGCGACGCTTCTTCTTCGTGAGTCACGCTTCCAGCTCCTTGCGACACGCAGTCCCTCAGAAAGTCCAGCACAGCAGCAGGCACTTTACAGAAAGACTCTTGGGGAGCTGGTTGGTGAAGTCTGTTGTCCCTGAGACTTCAGCAGGAGGCAAGCTCTTCTCTCAAGCCCTTGGAGATCTTTTACAAGTTGATGAAAGTACACACAAAGTTCCTTTCTCCTTTCTTTGGCAGTCAGGCAACCACTGCAGGCCAATCCCCCAAACAGCACTCAGCTTAGGGATAGTCTCCTCCTCAGTTTCTCTGGTTCCTCTCCTCAGCAAAGGTTTCTTCTTGTTTCCCAAAGTGATCTGATCTTCTGGGGTTTGGGTCCCCTCTTTTATACACATATTCTCTTTGTTCTCTGAAGGCAGAGAGGCCTTTGCCTAGTCCAAACCAGTCTGGTCAGTCCTGGAGCACTTTGTTGACAAGACTCCTTCTTTCCTTTCACAGTGTAGGCCAGGGACATCAGACACACCACAGGAGGTGGAGCCAGCATTGTGGAGGGAAGGCACAGCCCTATTCAGGTCCCAGGTGCAACTCCTCCCACCCATCTCCATGCAGATCTCTCTATTCAGCCCTGTGCTGACTCACCCTGTCTCCTGGAGTCCCCCAGCCCCTGTCACTCGCAAACCCAGACAAGGAATACACAACCTAGCAGAGGCAGGCTTGGATAGTTAGGCAAGAAAATACCTACTTTCTAAAAGTGGTATTTTCAATCACAGAATGTTAAAACCAACTTCACTAAAAGATGTATTTTACCATTCTGAGTTCAGGCATACTAAATTCATTTTTCTACCATGTTCCCTGGGTCAGTTAGGATTATAAGCTGTAATAATCAAACTGCCCATTCTGGCCTATGGGGAACAGGTAGCCTTGCAATAGTGAAAAACGAAAATGGCTGTAATTCACTATTAGGACATGCCACACACACCAGGGCATGTCCTACCTTATACTTACAATGCACCCTGCCCTTGGGCCTACCATAGGGGTGACTAATATGCAGAAAAGGGAAGGTTTAGGGACTGGCAAGTGGGTGCACTTGCCCAGTCAACATGGCAGTACCAGACTGCACACAGACTCTGCAATGGCAGACCTGAGACACACTTTTACAGGCTGCTTCTGTGGGTGGCACAACCAGTGCTGCAAGCCCACCAGCAGCATTTGGTTTACAAACCCTGGGCACACTCAGTGCACTGTACTAGGGTCTGACAAGTAAACCAAACCAACCAATCATGGAATCACTAATCCATACATCAATTTACCATAGGGAGCACTTGCACTGTGGCACTGAATAGCAGTGGCACAGTGCCCAAAGCATCTATAACCAGCAAAAACACATGAGGCAACAGCAAAAAAAAATGGAAGGAAGACCCACGCCAACAGTGCCAGGTCTAACAGCTGGCTTATCCTGGAGCTTTAGGATACGCACCAGCACTCTACCTGTGATCAGTGGAGTCTCGTGCAGGATGGAGCTCAGCTCGTGGGATCCAGCTAAACAGATCAGCATTCAACTTGGGAAAGCAGGAGGGTGGATTAGCGAATGTTTGTAAATCTTCTGAATAATATTACTGATGCTTTGAGAGGGAGGGTGGTCCAATCACTCAGGTGCATTGAAGACTTCAAGGCTGTCACTTCATGATTAACCCCTCCTGGGAGACATGACCCGTTCGGCTGATGGTGGCTGGCTCGCCTTTTGATCGGCGCTCCTTCTAACTCGTTGCTGCGAGATGTGCCTCCAACCATCCTCGGACCGTGAAATGCTAAGCAGGCAAGATTAGGAACTGAGGCACCATCTAATCATGGGCGCATCCCTCCGATCATGGAGGGGTGCTCTATCACAGGCTGTGAGAGCCCATGTGAGGTGTCAGAATGAGCTGCACCTGCTGTGAGAGCCTGTGAGAGTGCAGAAGCAATGAGGGTAGCCGGGCTCTCACATGTAGAGGACTTTTTCGCCCCAACAAGGAGTGAGTGAGGAGTGAGTATTGCTGTCATCATTGCATGGCATTGAACCGTTATAGGCATTAATCATGAAATATAATCATCATGGTGGGGGATAGGAAAAATAATGCTGAAATTTGTACTTGACCTCTGATAATTTTGTATTGTTGTTTGTGACCAAGAAGTCAATCAAATATAGTAGGTGTTGACTAACCCCGGGCGGAGAACTCTGCTCTGCCCACGGAGTGTGCAGAGATTTGCCTTCTCCGCGTTTCGCGGAGAACGCAAATTTCCACACACTCCACAGCGGAGCGGAGTTGGCCAGCCCTCGCCTCCACCCCCTATTATAACAAGTAAATAAACATTAATAAAAAATAAATGTAAAACCACTTACCTGTACTGCGGCGTCCCCGGGCTGCCCTCCTCCTCTTCCTCGCCGTCTCGCTAATCCTTGTGAAAACTGCGCATGCACGCGCGCCCGCACATTTCTTGCAAAAAATGCGCATGCGCAGTTTTCACAAGGATTAGCGAGACGGCGAGGAAGAGGAGGAGGGCAGCCCGGGGACGCCGCAGTACAGGTAAGTGGTTTTAAATTTATTTTTTATTATTGTTTAATTACTTGCTATAATAGGGGGGTGGAGGTGGGTGGCGGAGCGGAGTTTGTTTGCAACTCCATGGACCTCCGCGTAGCCCTGCTACACACACTACGCCCGGGGTTAGTGTTCACATACAGTGAATCCAATTGACACCTGTTTATGGGAAGGACAGAAATACTGTTGCCTGCTTGTATTTACAGAAATGTATTCCTTGACAAATTCAACTTGCACTGGAGTGAAAGTTCTGATGTTCTTCATAGCATAAGGTTTAGCCTTCATATTTCTATTGAGAGTCTATGGCTGGGGGATGTTTTTCACCAATGGATTCTGAGTGATATCAAATAGACAATGAGAGTGAAGCTGGAATTATTTATGGTGTCATGCAGACCCCTGCGGTGAAAAACACTCCTTTCATTTTCTTTTTATCCATCTATAATGTTATGTTATATATATGAGCCCCAGATCCACCTGCCCCTGCTTTCAGCTGCTACACAGGACCAAAGGAGCCATATATAACATTGTCTCTCCTTCTTGTCCCAAAACTAAAAAAATATATCTGGCCTCCTAGCACCCACCACCTTCTCTGCCTTCCCTCCCCACCCAAAGCTGTGCTCTCTGGTGTCTCTTGGAGGCAGTGCTGCACTGATAGTTTCTCAGAGAGCCCTGTGACTCTAACACTGTCAATATTCACACACACACATCAGCAACTGATTACTCAGAGATTTTTGTGGGAAACTATCTGGTTCCCTATTATATCAGGATGTCAGGTGTCTCCTTTGCTTTAGTTCTTATTCCTAAAGGGGGGATCCAAAGATATTGGAGTAGACGCCTCATTCACTTATCATGACATGCTTCATCATCGGCGCCTATCCACACCCTGGTAAGATGGTACTACCAGGGCGGGCTCAACGATAGGTGGAAGTCGGAGTTCTTAGATAAAGCAAACTGGATATGCAGAAACCCAGAAAGGTGATATATTAAAAATACCTCAAGGTAAACCCAAAGGTGTTACTTTATTAGGAGGGTACCTAGGGTATGGATAAAAACATGAATTTGGTGGGTTCTATTGAATCTGATCATTCAATTATACCTTTAGTTTTTGTGCCAATATGTTTCGGCCCTCGCTATGAGCCCAGTCGGTTTGGGGCCTTCGTCAGGGCTGTCTCATCAGTGTCCCTGTCCTTTCTTGTGCACGCACACCATGCACACTCATGAGGCCTAATGCTCTCACCTGTCTTGGTTCTTCGCTTCAGAGGGTTTTTCCTGCAAAACAGAAGAATCAAAATAAAAGGAGAGAGGACTTAGTTTCAGTCATCCATCCTGACTAATTACATGTGTCTCAGCGCATTACTAACGGTGGACCATATTAATGTACTAAGCAAATAGCATTAGGCATTAATCTTTATATCTCTTATTTACTTCCTTTTTTCAAAAAAGAACAAATTCAGGCAGTTGATGCCTTTCCTATATCGTGATAGAGTGTCTAGGTCCAGATGTCATAGTGATTCGAATGTGGAGTGGATGGTTTACCTAGTGCGGTCACTCACGGCCACCTGCATACCGTGTCATTCACTCTTGTCCTGTTTATGCTTACCCTCTAGTATGTCTCCTCAGGGGTCATGCGGTTCATGCGGGATGATGCCGTCTTGTTGTCACACACTTAAGAAGAGAAAGTCAAGTATAAGCACTTTTAGTAGATGAATACATGCTTAGAATTACTGTCTGAACTTTGTAGTTTGTCTTTCTTATTTATCCACCTGTTCAGGGCGATGGTCTGGGTGTGAGGGGGGGGAACGAGGGGGAAATTTTAATGGCCCCTCATTACTTGTTTTCATCCCAAGGACACTGGCCTGGAGAGCACACTTCCAATCAACCAGTTGCTATAAGGGGGATCGTGGTTGTGGAGAGCCCACCTCCATTAGACCTCTAGTGTTGTTTTTTATTTTCTCCATTATCTTATTTTCTTATTGTTTTATATTTTTGTGTCCCCTTATTGCTATTATGAGAGAACAAGGTCCTGGAGGGGCCACCTCCAATTTGCCTGATGGCTATGGGGGAGCTCGTGGTCATGGAGAGCCCACCTCCGTGCGACCTCTGGTAGTGTTTTTCCATTGCATTCTCGTATTATCATACTCCCAAAGGCCTGATGTGCTTGTTACGTATTGAAGATTTTGTTGGCATACGCCCAACGTAACAGTGCCCGGTGGGGAGGCTTTCTCCCTCACATATGCTGTGTTTTGTTAAGTTTTTTTGGGGCATTTTGTCTGGCAGATGTTTCAATGTGTCGGATTCATAAGTGCCTAAACCCCGACATGTTACATAGTGTGGATAGCTTTCATGGTTGTGACCCCTGCTGTAAAGAATGTGCCCAAAACATTAAATATGCATGCTCACTATTGGTGGGTGCCCTATTATCTCTCAGGCGGTGGGGAAGAAAAGGCTCAAGACTTTCCGATGTACCGGTGACTTGTGGGCCAAACCGCTGTGTCCCCAACTCACATACATGCATGCGAACTTACTTCGTCAAAATACAGGCACCTCGGGATTACCTAGGTCCTGTCGCTACGACTGCCGCCGGTGGAGGATCTGCCGGTGGTGTGTCGTTTTTCACGTGTCTGCTTCACATCATCACTGCGTCACCTTGCGGTGACCGCGTGACGTGTTGACCATGCTGGGAGATTGAAGTCTTCCCAATTGGATCCATCGCTCAATTCCGATATCCATAACCTCTGTGGATTTTGCAAATAAGATTATCGGTAGAAACTGCTCATGAAAGATAGAGCTTTTGTCTATGCTAAAATTGTTAAGATAATACTTGAATGCTGTAGTTTTTTAAGATTGTGTGTTACTGTCGCGGACAATAAAGTTTGTTGACAAGACATCAATATCAGGTGTTTCATGTTATTTTAATGTGTCGGGCCATTTGTATTGAATATAAATCTTTATTGTCCGTTGTTGGGGGTTCTAGTGTCCCCATCCTTAATTTACTCTTTTGTGGGGGACGGAGATGTGTTGATATCTTTATGGGACTATAGTCCCGGTGATAGTTAATGTTTTGACACCGGGGTCACTATGCTTATTTTTAATATATTTCATTTCTACGATGTCAGAGCCGCACTTCCTGGTGGGGGGTTGCCTTCAGTGCTTACAGTGTCGCTCTGGTACGTTTCATGTGTTTTCTTGGGCGGGGGGTTGGACCATTAATGTCTTGCGTACTTACGTTGGCAATCCGTGGCAGGTCCAGTATCATCGACACATTTGGATGTGTTTTTTTTAAGGGGGCTAAGAAGTGTGCTGTTCATTTAACGTACTCGATGTTATGAAAGGGAGGTCCACTGGATTTCCTCATTTAATCCATTTGTTGTACTGGATAGGCGATAGATCCATCTCTGTTCAAGTTTCAGTAGTTGTTTTTCATTTGCATTTGGTGGTAATTTCTCGATCACTGTCCACATGAAATCGTTTTCTGTATGGCCTGTGGTGTGGAAGTGGCGCATCAGTTTAGTGACGGTCTTTTCGCATCTGAAGGTGCTCCTGTGTTCATTGATACGGGTTCTGATATTCTGTGTAGACATGCCCATGTATCTGAGTTGACATTTGCATGTGTTTACATACACAACATTGCTGCTGTTACAATTGGTGAGTTTTCTGAGCACCCATGGTGTACGTAATCCCAAATCTATTTCTTTACTCGCTTGCGTTAATAGACAGATATTGCAGTTACCACAAGGGTAATGACCTGTTACCTCTGGTAGGTTCCACATTGCTCGTATTGTGCGGTCTCCAGAGGTAGTTTATCTGAGTAGGGTGTGCACCAGTAAATCCCTGAGTGACCTCCCCCTCTTAAAGGCAAACATAGGACATTCTAGTCTTAGGGAAGTGGAGTTCAGGGTCTTCCAATGTTTCAGTATTATTTTTTTCACTGTGTTGGCGTGTGTGCCATAGGTGGTGACACATTTTTGAGTTTTGGGTAAGTCTCCAGGAGCGACTCTCTAGGATTGTTCATTGCCCTTTTCTTGGCTCTCTTATCTAGCCGCTTTGGGTAGGACTTCTCATCTAGTTTGTTAGCCAGTTTTTTTGCATGGTTCTCATATGTCTGTCTCTCTGTGAAGTTGCTTTGTAGTCTGAGGAAATGGCCCACCGGAAAATTGTCCCTGAGGGCTTTTGGATGGAAGCTGTCGTAACAGAGCAGGTTGTTCAAATCCGTAGGGAATAACAAGAATTAGAATCTGATATTCATGATAATAACACTCAGTGAGAGTGATACAGAAAAATATATCCCCACCCCCACACCAGTGGTGCTGGAACAATTTTCAGAGTGGGGATGCTGCCATCAATTTTACAACACCCAAGTCATAAGGATTGTGAAAAATCCAAGCACCACACAAACAAGTCTAGAAAATGAGCCACGCCCTTTCCGCAGGAGTGTGATAAGGGTATGGTATGTAGCTGGTGGTGCTCTTTGGAGCACAGTGATGAGAATATATTGCTAAAGCATGGTGTGCTAGTGCACTGCCATTTACAGATAGCACATTTTTCATGAAAATGGTCACTACATTTGCACAGACATACACTTTTACTGATAAAACTACGTGTGGCCCCATCTATTCATGCCAACATCTCTCTTTGAACGCACAGAAAATTTGACAACATGTAAATGCATCTTTTTTGCTCGTTCACCTTCTGAATTCTAGCATGTTTTTTTTTTTCTGTGCGTTCTGCAGCACTCCCGGCACTCCTATTTCTAGCGCCTATGCCCCCACACTTCGATACGACTCTCGTTAGTCGCTTAAATTCTGCAGTCGAATGCCCCGAATGCCCTGATCTGCGTTTTTTAAAGGCATACAAATAATAAAAACATGTCTATAATGTGTTATTAATGAGAAAGATGATGAACTAACGGTTATAAGCACTGCATTTACCACCTGCTTACTTAGCATTCTCCAGTGTGGATTGCTTGAATGATTCGCATTTCATCACGTGCGGCGACTTCTCACACTTTTTTCCTACTTTTGTAGTGGAAACCGCTTGAAGCCTGTTCACTAAGTACATATATAAAGGAAGGTGAAATAGAACAGAGAAACAGGTCCACAAAACCTCCCAAATAATTTTGCACCATTTGAGGTAAATGTTTAACCGGAAGCTGTTGCGAACCAAATTTCATAATTTCAGGGGACCTTTTCAAGGTAAAATGCCAAGGAAAGGTTAATGTCAGTTACATTATCAGCTAAATTAAAAAATTAAATACCACGGAACTTTGGTCCCAAATTCGTTGCATATTTTTCCAGTGAACGTAGGATGGAAAAACACATGCCTTTTACAAACGGCCTCATTATCTGCCCCTCAAATTTAGTGGCACGATCACAAGCAGTTAATAAATATTTCATTTTTTTTAATCACACAGGGCGCATTCCTTTCAAATAGCTCCTTTAATGAAAGTTTAATCGCGCATTATGTACAGGCACCCGACAATGAACACCACCGAATCACTCAATGAGGCATGAGATCAAAGTGCTGCTCTTCCTCTAAACCGCCTTAAGAGATATCAGTCACCTGCACTACACTCACCAGCATTAAGTCAGATGTTCAGGTTCAAGTCATGCCCTGACTAATTCTGGTATGTATTGTCTCTGAATAATTCAGAGCATCTCGGGACATGTCGAGTGTTTCATCCAGCAGGAATGAACACTAATAATTTATAGAAAGGGGGTTGGTCGGAGCCAAAGCAGTACTGTGGCGTGCATAGAGTGAGCTACATTTCCACTCCACATTTTTTTGTGTGGCAGTGATTCATATTTAACGTATTCCCAATTCCCTTTCTTTTCTTCAGGTGGCCTTACCATCAAAAATTGGTATGTTATGAAAAAATATAGCCCCTAAGTCTACATCTTTGTTGATATGGTGCCAGCTAATCAGATCTTATCTTTAGATCTGTTGAATCTGCGGATCGTCCGCATCTCAATATATGCATACATTTTAAACTTTAATTTCTCAAAACCTGCTGAACTGATTTCCACCAAATCAGCTAATGCTGCTCACCACTAGGTATGCGAAGAAGAAGCAGAGCACTCTCGGTAGTTCCCAAATTTAGGTGGAGAGCAGCTCCTGTATAGAACACCCTACAAGAGCAGCAGCACTCTGAATCTGCTCATCTCGATTGTCTGGTTTTCTAGCAAAGTTTTTAAGCATGGGATTAGCACAGAGCCATCCACGCTGAGCTAGCAAGGGAAAGGGGTATATGTACAAGCCCCTATCGCCACGGGAACGTCACTTTTTAGGACGTTCCTGTGGCGATAGGGGCTTTGCCTATTTACAAGGCAGGGCAAAGCCACTTAATGTGGCTTAACGCTGCCTTGTAAATGAGACCCCCTTTCACGCTATGCTTAGCGTGAAAGGGGAGGGCAATGGGTGTTGCTGTGGGCATTCCACCGCAACACCCATTGATTCTGACGCTGCCTCCTATTTACAAGGGCAGCGTAAATAGGAGGCAGTGCCAGAATTAAGACCAGGGAAAACTTGGTCTTACCATGGCGCAACGAGGAGAAATGTTTCATTTCTCCTCGTTTTTGCTGTTTTCATGTGTGCTGCGTTTTGCAGCACACATGAAAACAGCAAAAGGCCAATGATTGTTTATGTACAGGAAGGTCCCGCTTCCTGCACATAAACAATCATAAAAAAAAAAAATCCATTTTGCAACTTCTGTGTGTGCTGCATTAAGCAGTACACATAGAAGTTACAAAGCGGCATTTAAAGATTGTTTATGTGCAGTAAGGGGGACCTTCCTGTTCATAAACAATCTTCCCCTGAACACAGACACCCTTGTACTATGGTGCAATGGTGCCTGCGTTGGCGCTAGGCTACTAAACTTAGTGCCAGCACAGGGGGAAACGCGGGGCTGCACCATATTCTTGTAAATATGGTGCAGCCCTGTGTTTCAGAAGTGGCGGAGCGTGTTGTTAAGCCAAGGAGGCTAACAACATGCTCGGCCACTTCTTTGTACATATGCCCCAAAGTCTCTCGTCATTGCTACAGAAAATAATTTAAGCATAGGATCACCACAGTGCTATCCATGCCAAGCCATAAAATGACAAAAGCCTTTTACCATTCCGGGTACAGTACTACAGATTTGGATTGGTAAAATACCATCCCAGCCAACCTGAAATGAATAAAAGCAACCCCTGACACTTGTTTCGCTATCATTAAAGCTCTTCAGAGAGGTTTAGCTTTGTCCAGACACAAGGGTGCACTCAGTATGTCAAAACAATACCCTTTCAGGTTTAGAGTGCCACATAAATTATGGAAAAAAGAATCAGAGAAGTCATACATATATACATAAAATTATATATGTGTGTATGTGTGTACATATATATATATATATATATATATATATATATATATATATATCCTCCAAACTTTGCCCTGCATCGAGGACGCACTCCAAACAGCCGGTGATTTCACAATCCATTTATTCAAAAGAAACAGCCATCGTAATCCGATCATTGAAGGTCCTTCTGCCTGACGCGTTTCAGAGCATCGTGCTCTTTCCTCAGAGGCATTTGAAAACGCACATTATTCAGGCTCCCACAGTTCCCTGCGCGCTTCTGCAATTTATAGGCCTCCGGTGTGCCTTTCTTGATGAATGTCATTACGGTGCACACTGGAACTTGTGGTTTTATTTACGCCATTTCTTCCCTCCAGTGGGTTGTGTGTAATTCAATCAATTACAAGGACTGCTCGCAAACCCTCCAGTGGGCCTCAGATTAGTATTGCTGTTTCACAACTAAAACCAACTGTGAAACAGCAATACTAATCTGAGGCCCACTGGAGGGTTTGCGAGCAGTCCTTGTAATTGATTGAATTACACACAACCCACTGGAGGGAAGAAATGGCGTAAATAAAACCACAAGTTCCAGTGTGCACCGTAATGACATTCATCAAGAAAGGCACACCGGAGGCCTATAAATTGCAGAAGCGCGCAGGGAACTGTGGGAGCCTGAATAATGTGTGTTTTCAAATGCCTCTGAGGAAAGAGCACAATGCTCTGAAACGCGTCAGGCAGAAGGACCTTCAATGATCGGATTACGATGGCTGTTTCTTTTGAATAAATGGATTTTGAAATCACCGGCTGTTTGGAGTGCGTCCTCGATGCAGGGCAAAGTTTGGAGGATATATATATATATATATATGAGCAACAGCTGGTTTCAATGGGCATGAGGGGTGTTGACCCCCTGCCCTCACGAGAAAGAAACAAAGGATTAGGAACACACAGCAGCTGTAAATAAATTTCAACTGATGCTCAGTGATAACGTTATCTGAATCTGTGTTTTTTTTAGGTGGATGTGGAGTGTGGGGCTTTTTTGCTTGAAGCCTGGAGGGTTGTCTCCTATGCAATGCGCATGTATTGATTGGGCGAGGTCTCCCTCGCTCTCAAGGCATTGGCCTGGGAAGTGAATACACATTAGTGGGTGTGGTGGAATTCATTGGCAGGTATACAGGTCCGTTTTAGGCATAATTTTGAATGGCCTGTTGGAGGATTAGTAGAGCGCATTAAACAAAATAGCTAGGGGCGGGGAAGGCCGATGGGGAGAATATTGGAGTCGGTGGAACAGTGACCTCTGCCACCCAACTGCTGTTGTTTATTATCATGAAGGGGTGAGCCTAAGAGCTGAATCCAGCAGCTTCCTCCCACATTGTGTTAGTTAGATATCCAAGCCAGTGCCAGCAAGGTAAGAATCCACATGGAGGAAAGAAGTTGGGAGGAACCAGTTGAATCAGCCCAGGCCGGAACAGACAGCAAGACTGTGTTTGCGATGGTGCTGTGTTCTTTTTAATCCTTGTGGCTGACTTATTGCTGTTCGGGGCAGTCCCACACTCGAATCTCCCCTGCAGCCTGCACTTCTACTGCCTGTGCTGTGCCCTTGACATGGAGCTACTAGGCTGAGGGTAAGGGACAGAGATCAGAGATTGATGTCAGGAGGAGCGACGAGTCGACATAAGTAAATTACTGTGGGAAATTATGTTATGTAGGAAGTAAGTGGAGGGTGAGCAATGTGCCTCCATGCAGGGTTTTAGTGTATATTGCAATGGTTCATCCGCACTCTACTGGTAGTCAGGCTGGCGATGTGTGTGTGGGGGGGGGGCAGAGTCAGTCGTAAGTATGCCTGATACTTGTCTGTCTGTACACAAGCCCTGTTGGCCTCACCTACGCGATAACAAACAAAGAGGAGACCTCATGAAATAGAGTATTTGTCTAGGATCACAACATTTGTTCGCCTGAGGAAGCCGGGATTTATTCCAGATAAGATGACTTGAAAATTCAAAAAGTGGGTTTCTCTAACACATGGCAGCTGTCACCTTACTATAACAGATTATATCTGCGAATTAAGACGTTTTCATTAAAAGTACATGTTTTTAAATGTGAATTGACTCAAACATTCTTGCCCACCGTGATGACAATTTTATTAGTATACTAAAAGGCATGTGCCAGCTTCCTTTCACATTAAAGAAGCTGTGAGAGTAGTTACCAGGCAGTTACGTATTCAAGACAGGGAGGTCAGGTCTAGGAGAGAGGATGTGGCGTTACGACTAGAGCTGCCCAGTTTGTAATTGGTGTACCAAATTCTGAGTCTCTGCGTCAGCTCAACAGCCTGTGATTCTGGGCAAATCATTTAATCGTCTCATGCCTTCAAAATGAATGTGACCTTATGTTATGAAACTGGTGCTCAAGTAAAGCACTCCAATACCTTCAAGTCGAGTTTGCCCTAAATCAAAATGCAAAAAAAAGAAAATCTAGGAGCGCTTGCAGTGCCCACCGCCCACATAAAAAAGAAGGAAGTTGCAACCGGTTGAATCTGCCCCAAAACAGGCAGCGAGTCTTTCTGTGGAGGTGTTCACATAGATGTTATCTTTCAAGTTTAGTGATGGGCCCGGACAATAGGATGAGGTGTTTGGGGGAAGGGCGTAAGCAGAAGGCTGTTATTGATTATGTTCCAACAGCCTTTAATGCCCCTCGGTACAGCTCCATTTAATACATCAATTAGCCATTGCTTCATCCACAGGTAGTCAGTCTGGCGAAGTTGGGGTAGAGACAGTCACAAGGATGTCTGCGAATTGACTGTCTTTACACCAGCCTTGTTGGCCTCATTTATGCGATAACAAACAAAGCGAAGGCATGATGCAATACAGTATTTGCCTAGGATCACACAGTTTGGACCAACAGGGATGCTGGGACTGATCCCAGATAAGGTGACTTGAAAATTAAAAACAACATATTTCTTTAACACCTTAGTACATCAGAGTATATCTGTGAATTCTGAGTCTCAGTGTCTGCTCAACAGCCTGTTATTCTGGACAAATCATTTAATCTTCCCCTGCCTTCAAAATGAACGTTACATTATGTAATGTATTTGGTGCTTATGTAAAGTGCTCTAATGCGTTCGGACTGAGTTTGCACTATGTAAAAATGATGGGGGGAAAAAACTCGGCGCGCCCTCGTGAAGAAAGAAGTTGGAACAATTGAAGCTGCCTGGCTGGAAAGGTCAGTGAGTAAGTGTGTGGTGGTGATAACATAGATGTTATCTTTCAAGTTTAGTGGTGGGCCCAGACACGAGACAGGTGTTGGGGGAAGGGCATAAGCAGAGAGGCCATTATTGCTTATGTTCCACCAGCTTTTAATGCCCCTCGGCCACAGTTCCATTTCAGGCCTTTTTGAACCACTGTTTCATCCACACCATGTAGGTAGTCAAGCTGGCGATGATGGGGCAGAGTCCGTCATAAGGGTGTCTGATACTTGACTGACTGTTAACCAGCACTGTTGGCCTCACCCATGAGATAACAACGAGGAGGCTGATGAAATACAGTATTTGCCTAGGGTCACAAAATTTGGTCAAACAGGGATGCCAGGATTGATTCAGAAATGGTGACTTGAAAATGAAAAACAGTGTATTTCTTGAACATGCAGATGCATGTCACTTTAGTTCATTGGGTTACATCTGTTAATTCGTCTTTATTAAAAGGGAGCTGAGAAATATTCTTGCGCTGCTGTGATGACAATTCTATTAGTAAACTAAAAGGCATGTGCCAACTTCCTTCCACAATAAGAAAGCTGTGACTTGTGAGAATAGTTACCATGTAGTTAGGTATCCAAGGCACTGAGATCAGATCTAGGGGAGAGGATGTGGTATTACAACCCCAGCTGGTGAGTTTGGGACTGGAGAACAAAGTTCTGAGTCTCAGTGTCAGCTCAACAGCCTGTGATTCTGGGCAAACTCTCTGCGCCTACAAAATAAATGTGACCTTATGTAATGCAACTGGCGCTCATGTAAAGCACTCCATTGCCTTCAGGTCGACTTTGTACTGCATAAATATGGGGGAGCGTGCCAGGTGCCCCCTCACCCCCGCCGACACCCCCATCTCTGTTCGAGTTCGCTTGCTGTGCTCCATGACTTTATACTTGAATTGAAAATTTACGCCCACCACTTTGAAAATCCACTAGCTGCCCCTGATATATACATACGTATGTATGCATGTATATATATATATATATATATATATATATATCAGCTTCCAACTTTCTACTCCTCGGTCAAAAAGTCAAAGCCCCCGCGAGTGCTTTGACTTTTTGACCGAGGAGTAGAAAGTTGGAAGCTGATGTTAAGCGGGTGCACCTCCCGCTAAAAAGCACCCGTTCCTGAGTGCACGAAGCCGGGGCAAAAGTTGGGAGCGAAGATATATATATATATATATATATATATATATATCAATCACAAGCTTTATTTCGACATGAAAAGTCATAAAAGCAACATAGAACAATGGTGACATAACTAATAAAATTAGTATAGGTAGAAAAAGATACAATAATAAATATACACTCAATCATCCTAAAATCTAGTTAAAAAACAAACAGTATTTCATCATTTTGTTTACAGGCAGTGCAATACATAGGGAGACTTCAAGAATTAAAAAAGTAAAATGCTTGTGCATGGTGATTTTAACGGGAATACTGTTGAGGCTTTGAGGTCTTGGCAATTTGTCAATGCATGGAGGCTATGTCTTTCTCGCAAGCGCTTTCCACCGTATCAGCCAAGCTTGCCCCAAATACTTTGCTATGCAACAGGATAAAAAAGGTCTAGAATCTGACTTAAAAATACGGAGTGCAACATGGTGCTCCTGTGTACCAAGTTGCCGGCAAATCGGGCTCAGCCATATATATGCAAAAGACTCCGTCTCAGACTTCCAAATTGCTCCAGGAAAGACGAACACGGACCCAAGAGTTAAGTGCAGGGTTCTTTATTAAATCCAAATACACCGCACCACCGCCATGACGCGTTTCGGCCTTCGAGAGGCCTTGATCACATGACGTTGTGACAGGAAACCAACAATTTAAAGTGACAGTGCAGTACCACGTGCAAAATTGGGCAGATTGACATAGAAAAAATATATATACATTAGTCATGAATTTCCTCATGTTAATACAGTGCCAAACGCAGAAAAATGTAAAAATGCAATAAGACAGGTATATAAAAATTCATTATTAAATAACATGTAAAATCGGCCTATAGCAGATATTGATATGTGCAAATACGCAGATGTCATAAAAACCAGACAACATTTAATATTTGGAGCTAAAATCCCACATGTTGCCCCGAATGGGTAAACCTGTGTGTGATATCACCACAATGATATGAAGTGCAAATCAGCGTTTACATTGCTGCAATAAATTGTCCCAATGCGCAAGGTGTTGACAAACCATCAATGTACTCGTAATCAATATGCTTTGCATAGAATACAGGATATCACCATGTTTATGGGCTATGTCAATAGCCCTTCCTTGCCTAAACAGTATGCCCATTACAGGAACTTTAAAACCCAAATCGATCCATATGCACAATATAGAGACATAAGGCAGAATTCTATTGGACAAGCATTGCACTTTCATGCCCTTTGGCCAACTCGCTATAATGGCGTGCATGTATTTAATGCTTCTAATATCACCCATAGTGGGTTCAATTTGTTTATACTACCATCCAGTACTATCTTGAAGTTGGCACTGTGATAGAATTGTATGCACAAGGAAAGAAAGGGAAAGAAGTGACGGTAATGACCTTGCATCTATAATCATACTGAATTCTATATTTATTACGGCATAAATTTTAAATTTTAATTGTTATAGTCCTATAGATCTTAAAAACATTTAAATAAATAAGGACCTAAAATCCTAATAAATGTTTATTTATTACCACATAAATATTTAAGACCGGGTTATATTTATATTAAATTAAATAAATAGGAACCTAAAATCCTAATAAATATTTATTGCCCCATAAATATTAAAATCAAAATCAATTCATGTATAGTTTGATAATTAAATACATTGAACGTCAGCTTTCATCGTGCTGTCTATTGCACCTTGTATATGCCTGATAGGCTATTCTATCTACTCTGCCCGAAAAAGTGCTTGTGCCAAAAATAAATAAGTGTTAAAAGTACATGTTAAAATTACGACTGGTTACATCTAGGAGGTCAGGCATCTAGGAGGTCAGGCATCTAGGAGGTCAGGCATCTAGGAGGTCAGGCAAAAATAATGTAATAAATTGTACAGAAGTTTGACAATGCTAATGTAGGGCTAGTTCACAGGCATGTGCAGAAATCTTCACTCGAATTCAACCCGTTGGGCGTCTTTGTGTCTAACTCGAGGATATATTTAGTTTCTAATTTCCTCAACAGGGCTTCTTGGTCACCGCCTCGTCTGAGTGGCGGTACCATATCCACCACAAAGTAAGTAACGTGCTCCAGGCAGCTGCCATGGACATCCTTAAAATGCCTAGCTACAGGATATGATGCATCCTGATTACTGATTGCCCTCATGTGCTGGAGTATACGTTTGTGGACCTGCAACCTGGTACTGCTAACATATCGCAGGCCACACGTACACTCCAGCACATAGACGGCAAACTCAGTCTTACAAGTTAGTTTTTTGGATATAATTCGGGGTGCATCATAAAAGGGAGTTCTGTATGATGTTGTGCTTTTTCCTAGTTTGCAAGCCTTGCAAATAGCGCATTTAATAAACCCTTTAGTTGTCTGTAACCAAGTATTCTTATTTATCACCTCCGGACTGCTTTTTACAAGCATATCACTCATGTAGCGTGCTTTCCGGAAGGTGACTTTGGGAACCTCTGTTAAGGATTCACCAATCACAGGGTCATTGCGAATAACCGACCAATTCTTGTTAAAGATTTTGCGCAAAGCGCGATGCTGGCGACTGTATGTTATTATAAGTCTTGGAGGGTCAGCAACGACTGCAGGTACAGTGGCCATTACATTGGTACATGCTCTGGGAGATAAGGCTATAGACCTGGAAATAGACATAGTTTTCTTAATAGCCTTATCTATCACTTCTGCAGAATAACCCCTAGCTAGAAACCTTTTCTTGCTATAACTTTGGGCTAAAAAACAGTCCTCATCCACACTACAGATGCGTCTGATGCGCAGCATCTCACCATAGGGTATGCTGCGCACCAGATGGCTCGGATGATGACTGGTGGCGTGGAGCACCGTGTTACCCGCAGTAGCTTTGCGGTGTAATTTGGTCTCAAGCCTACTGTTCTGGACATATACTTCCACATCTAGAAAGTTTACAGCTGTCTGGCTAATTTGTGCTGTGAACCACAAGTTAATATTGTTGACATTGATTTCTTGGATAAACACAGAAGCCTCTATCTCAAACCCCTTCCAAAAGAGGAACAGATTGTCAATGTAACGATACCAAACTACTATGTTATCAGTGACGGCTTGCTTGTGTTTGGTGCTGAGGACTTGCTCCTCCCACAACCCCATATGCAAACAAGCATAACTGGGGGAGAAGCAAGCCCCCATTGCTACACCTCTCATTTGTTGAAATATTTGGCTCTGAAACAGAAAGTAATTATTGTTTAGACAAATTGAAATCATTTCCAAAATCATTTTACTGTGGTTCATCATGCACAATGGTTTGGTTCTTAAAAAGTGCTCTACTGCCTTGATGCCATCCAAATGATGTATGCTTGTGTATAAGGCAGTGACATCTAGGGTAATCAACAAATAATCATCCTGCCATATTATATTGTCTATCTTTCTCAGTAAGTCTCCCGTATCCTGCAGGTAAGAGGGCAAACGCTTGACATGTTCCTGTAAAAAATAGTCAATGTATCGCGAGGTGTTCTCCATAATGCTGTTCCTTGCTGATATTATTGGCCTCCCTGGGGCCTTTTTTGAGTCTTTGTGTATCTTGGGGATTAGATAAATAACTGGGATTACTGAATGATTCACCTTGAGAAATTTGAATTCATGATTGTTTAGTAATCCAGCACTTTTCCATGATAACAATTTTGTGTAAAAATCACTCCATGCTGCTTTGACAGTTTTCCAGTCACTGCGCCTGTAACACTGGCGATCATTTAAATGTAATAATGCTTCCTCCAAGTACATCTTGCGAGGCCAAAGGACTACATTCCCGCCCTTATCCGATTGGCGGATGATCACATTGTCATTATCCTGTAATTTTTTTATGAGTTGCCCATAACTGTTATTTTGTTGGTCATATCTCCGCCGTGTGTGTGTTGTTGACCTGTGTAGTTTTTTTAGGTGATTGGTCACTAGTTTATTGTAAATATCGATGTTATCATGTACCATAATCGGATTAAAGGTAGACTTGGGTTTAAATTGTGTTAGACCAGGAGCGTCAACTTTGGGAAAGGGATCAATCCTAGCAACTCCACCCCCCATGCTTTCCTCACATAGTTCATACAGATTGCACATCAAGTTGAAATCACCGACAGTTATGATAGGCGGACTAGAGATTTCCGTGGATGCCACACTTTGTGAGACACTCTGCTCACTTTTGTTTAGTTTGTGAAACTTGCGTAGTTTGAGCTTGCGTGTGTACTTATATAGGTCAATACGTACTTGCGCATAGTTGAAGTCATTCACAGGGCAATATGATAGACCAAGAGCTAAGACCTTTTCTTCATTGTTGGTCAATTTCATGTCAGTGAGATTGATAATGGATAGGGGGTCATTGACGCAGCAGTTCATTTGCGGTTCCATTTCCTCTGTGGCTTTTTGTATTGAGATTTGCCTTCGCTGTTTGATTTTGCGGCATTGCCTTCGTTCACGCCGCTTGAGGTTGATCCTTTCATTCCTTTTTGATTTTGCAGGCGGGGTCTTAGAGTTTGTCTTCTGTCCTGGCGCAGGCAGTCGACTTCCTGCACCAGTGAAAGTTTCATAAACCCCAACCTCTAGCTAGTAGAAGCTTGTTCAATTTCCGATTCACTGCCCGGTACCGAACTTAAATCAGACATTGATGTTGATGATTGGGCAGTATCCCTTATGTCTGCTGACGCTGGCAGTATTTGTATAGGTTTGCTTAATTTCTTGAGAGAGTCAAATTTCTTGGCAAATGTGAATATTTGATCATTCTGGTAATCTAATTTGTCTCTCTGAAATTTGAAAGCCTTGCGCTTTTCAATTATATCTTCCTCTTATAATAGACATGCAAGCATATCCTCGCGGTATTTTTTCTCTTGTTCAGAGGCCCCCATTTTAGTTATTTCCTCATTCAGCTCGTCTATTTTAGTTTGCAGTGCGATGCGATCACTTTCCGCATACTTCACCAAGATCTTTACTAACTTGCAAGATGAGTCTAAGTTGCACTCTGCCCACTCAGCTAGCATATTGGGGTCAGGATTTTCGTAACTGGGCACCAACATTATGCATAATCCCCGTGGGATACGACCGACCTCCAAATACTGTGAAAGGGACCGATGCTCCCACCATTTGGATTGCTCCGTGCGCATCGCTTTTTCTAACTTCTTAAAGAGTTCCTTCAGGTCAGAACTGCCTGTTTTGGCAACTTCCAAATGCACATTTAAATCAGATTCGGTGACTGGAGAGTCATCGAACATTTCAGCTGCCGCCTAATCACGGCTCCTCACAGCGCTGGTGGCCATGGTGCGGTGTGCTGGATATGAATTGAAGTGTTTGCATACAACTATTAAACTGAATAGCACCAGCCGTGCAACACACACACTTCTTCACCGGACTTGTCAGCCAACAATCCTACCTTCGCTGTATTCCTAGCAGCGCTCGGTTCCGTAGATAAGAGCTCAGTTGCTTTGTGGCTGTCGGTAGGAAAGAGATCAGGTTGTCCGGGGGCTGCGGCGGCTGAACCGATCAGGAACGAAAAATACTTCCGGGTCACCAGAAGATAGCTTCCTGCCGCTCGGCCCTGAAAATGAAGAAGGGGTCCGTGGAACACCAAAGAAGCCAATCGGTGTGATTGATGCAAAAGACTCCATCTCAGACTTCCAAATTGCTCCAGGAAAGACGAACACGGATCCAAGAGTTAAGTGCAGGGTTCTTTATTAAATCCAAATACACCGCACCACCGCCATGACGCGTTTCGGCCTTCGAGAGGCCTTGATCACATGACGTTGTGACAGGAAACCAACAATTTAAAGTGACAGTGCAGTACCACGTGCAAAATTGGGCAGATTGACATAGAAAAAATATATATACATTAGTCATGAATTTCCTCATGTTAATACAGTGCCAAACGCAGAAAAATGTAAAAATGCAATAAGACAGGTGTATAAAAATTCATTATTAAATAACATGTAAAATCGGCCTATAGCAGATATTGATATGTGCAAATACACAGATGTCATAAAAACCAGACAACACATAATATTTGGAGCTAAAATCCCACATGTTGCACCGAATGGGTAAACCTGTGTGTGATATCACCACAATGATATGAAGTGCAAATCAGCGTTTACATTGCTGCAATAAATTGTCCCAATGCGCAAGGTGTTGACAAACCATCAATGTACTCGTAATCAATATGCGTTGCATAGAATACAGGATATCACCATGTTTATGGGCTATGTCAATAGTCCTTCCTTGCCTAAACAGTATGCCCATTACAGGAACTTTAAAACCCAAATCGATCCATATGCACAATATAGAGACATAAGGCAGAATTCTATTGGACAAGCATTGCACTTTCATGCCCTTTGGCCAACTCGCTATAATTGCGTGCATGTATTTAATGCTTCTAATATCACCCATAGTGGGTTCAATTTGTTTATACTACCATCCAGTACTATCTTGAAGTTGGCACTGTGATAGAATTGTATGCACAAGGAAAGAAAGGGAAAGAAGTATATATATATATTCCAGAGTTCTTCCAACAAGGGCCTCACCCTAATTGTGCATGACTTCCTCATAAAAGAAGTATCCAAAATGTACTGGTCGCCTGTCGCAAAATTGCCACACATTTAACCAATTCCTTTAAAGCCCAGCAAAAGGAGAGAATAAGGGAAGGAAAAGAATGGAAAGAAGAAAAATACAAGAGGGGTAAGAAATAAGTTGTCGCCACAGTAAACCAAAAGCAGGAAAAGGGAAAAAATAAAGAAGTCAGGAATAAATAGCTGATGAAACAAAAAGAAATATTAAAGTAAACACAAGAAGGCATTGAAGGATAGTGAACCTTAAAACAGATATAAGTGAAGATAAGAAAAATACAAAAAAGGAAAATTATACAAGGCTATGCTTTGTATTGTTAAATAGAAGAACATTAAATAAATATGACTTGTCGGCACTGGAAGTGGCTTATTTACAGGGAGCTTGTGCTGCAAATGCGGCAAAAGTTTTGACGCATTGGCAGCGCCATCACTGCTCAATATTTACAAGGTGACGTATCTTTGAGAATGCATCACTTTTCGTTGGCCTGTGTCAGTTTTTTCCTCTGTCGGAATCGGCTGCTTCGTGTTAGTTTTAATATATGCAAGGTAGGCGTTCCGTGGGAATCTCCCCCGTAAAACTGACACAGTGGTATTTATGACATTTTTGCCAAAATGACGCATTGCCGGGAAGATGGCTGCTATGTTTGAGATGCGTCAAAATCCCTACGCCTCAAAAACCCAGGCATAGGAATGACGCATTGGTTGTTTCAGATGAATTTAACCAGCTGAAGTGACTCAAAACAGTGTATTCTGCAATCAAGTCACATCCCCTAAACAGGTAAGTGCACACGTAAGATAGGTAACACTGTAAATTACACATTACACTCCATTAATGCCTTATGTCGCACATACATGGGCATAGTGGTATACATAAGTACAGGACCAATGTAATAGAGTGCAAGGTGAGTTTTTCACCTTTTCACACTCTATTACATTTGTTCTAAACAGTAGGCTACTTGCGTCAGTAATCATTGACTCGTCGCCTCTGTTTTTTTACACATTGCTGTAGTTGTCAGTTTTATGACCAACTACAGCAATGCACCACTTTTGGGCCTGATGCTCGGCGTCATCCTTCCCACAGATACGTCAGAATTTATGACGCATCCATGAATCCTTGCACCATGGAGCCCTGTATTGTAAATGCAGTGCATCCATGGCATCGTAAGGATTTCTGACACAGGCACAAGTGATTTTGACACATCGCTGCATTCCTGCATGCAGCGATTCGTCATTTCATGTAAATGAGGCCCGAAATGTCTTCAGGCTTGGTGGTGATGGCTGTGACATCACACCCTTCGGCCTTCGCCATGGTCTTCTTTGGTTATTCCCTGTCCTACAGATAACTACAAATGATATTTATCCTCCCTTAACTTCATATATTGTCTCTATTGAAACATTAAAGTTATCTGCAAATTTGCAAAGTGACAGAGGAGTCTTGGTGGAGCCCCACTACCCTTAAGATCTTCCCTTTTTCCTTCTCACAACTTGTCCATCAATCTAAGCCAAAGCATATGTACACTCAAAGTACTGATTATACAAAATGCTGCAGTATGAACTATCCTAGGACTAAAAAGATGTTCACATATCTCAAATCACTGCACAAGCTACCCATTGCCCAGGGAAGCATCTTTAAAGCGCTTTGTTTATGCAACAAAACATTTTGCTGAGTAGCATCTGATTCTTATATGGCCACCATGTTCTCTTTGCATTCCCCTGTGCGTCCTCTACAATCACAGTTTTAACAGTTGGTCAATATTGCTACATTCAAAAGAAATAGATAGGGAGGTTGATTACTGACCATAAGGATGGCCAAAGCCTGGAACAACATGATTATTTTCTTCCTTACTCAATCTAGCTATGAACGCTTTCGGAAAGGGCAGAAAATTTACTTGTTCACTAAAGAATTACACTCCCTTGCAAGTTTTTCTGTTTCACCCTTTTGTTAAAGAGTGGTTTTGAAGCACCTGGGCACCTCTTTCTGAAGAATAGCAAACTTTCTAATTATATATTAACTAATTCATTCATTTATGCTTTCTTTCATTCAAAAGAAAGGGGGCGTACCAAGACATTGGGGCCGATTCCGATCTCGGTCGGAGGCGCACCCAATACCATTCGGTGGGAAAAAAGCCATGCGAATGCCTGTTTCCCGACCGATCCGTACAGCACACCGAACGAGTAAGTACGATGAGCACAACAGCACAGAATCCGGCCGAGCCGTACTCACCCAATCCAGGTCCTGTGCTCCGACCGAGGCGAATCCGGAAACGCAGAATAGAGTCACACGGAAGGGAAAATGCAGCTCTGTCTGGCCGAACAAGTACGATGCGCTTCCCGTACGCGCCGAACCCGTCGCTACGCACGGCACGTCAAAGCATCCGGGAGAGGCGCACATAAGCTCCGATTCGCGCCACAACACAATCCACGGCTACGAGACGAACACGCCAGCGACGAGGACGACGCGAAGCAACGAGGACAACGCGAAGCAACGAGAAGGACGAACGACACGAACCAACCATGAATCCCTTCGTCCCGATCATACCAATATTCTACATTTACTACCGGAACAGGCACGGACGCGTACGGCGCAGAAGGTAAGTCAGACACCAACCACAAAACACATACAACACGTACACGACACATCACACACACACAGAGGGATGCAGAATATACTTACACCAGCAACAGCAGCACCATAGGGGCGGGATGCCCATCACCAATGCCACATATGCACACAGGGGCCTGAATGCGCACCACCACCCCTACCCAGGGGGCCGGATGCCAACCACCACAACCACCCTTAGCCAGGGGGTGCCAGATGCCCACCACCACTACCACCCTTACCCAGGGGGCTGGATGCCTACCACTACTACCACCCTTAGCCAGGGGGTGCCAGATGCCCACCACCACTACCACCCTTACCCAGGGGGGCTGGATGCCTACCACTACTACCACCCTTAGCCAGGGTGGTGCCAGGTGCCCACCACCACTACCACCCTTAGCCATGGGGGTGCCAGATGCCTACCACTACTACCACCCTCACCCAGGGGGGGCTGGATGCCTACCACTACTACCACCCTCACCCAGGGGGGGGCTGGATGCCTACCACTACTACCACACTTAGCCAGGGGGGGCTGGATGCCTACCACTACTACCACCCTCACCCAGGGGGGGCTGGATGCCTACCACTACTACCACCCTCACCCAGGGGGGCTGGATGCCTACCACTACTACCACCCTTAGCCAGGGGGGTGCCAGATGCCTATCACTACTACCACCCTCACCCAGGGGGGGCTGGATGCCTACCACTACTACCACCCTGAGCCAGGGGCGGCTGGATGCCTACCACTACTACCACCCTCACCCAGGGGGGGCTGGATGCCTACCACAACTACCACCCTTAGCCAGGGGGGGCTGGATGCCTACCACTACTACCACCCTCACCCAGGGGGGGCTGGATGCCTACCAATACTACCACCCTCACCCAGGGGGGGCTGGATGCCTACCACTACTACCACCCTTAGCCAGGGTGGTGCCAGATGCCCACCACCACTATCACCCTTAGCCAAGGGGGCTGGATGCCTACCACTACTACCACCCTTACCCAGGGGGGGCTGGATGCCTACCACTACTACCACCCTTAGCCAGGGGGTGCCAGATGCCTACCACTACTACCACCCTCACCCAGGGGGGGCTGGATGCCTACCACTACTACCACCCTCACCCAGGGGGGGCTGGATGCCTACCACTACTACCACCCTTAGCCAGGGGGGTGCCAGATGCCTACCACTACTACCACCCTCACCCAGGGGGGCTGGATGCCTACCACTACTACCACCCTTAGCCAGGGGGGTGCCAGATGCCTACCACTACTACCACCCTCACCCAGGGGGGGGCTGGATGCCTACCACTACTACCACCCTCACCCAGGGGGGGCTGGATGCCTACCACCACTACCACCCTCACCCAGGGGGGGCTGGATGCCTACCACCACTACCACCCCCACTAATAGGATGGACAATGCATGACACAACCAGCACACCACAACCTAGGGAATGCAAGAAAAAGACATCCCCCAACACCATGACAAGCGTGTGTAGACTGTGTCAAATGCCTACAACACTGAACATGACTTTGAACATACAATGTGACCCCCTAGCACATGTGCCACACATATATGTGTGTGGCCCCCACAATGCAAGCAGGCCATGACCATTGTGGCAATGGGGTCCAAACCCCCATCATCACAGTGACCAAAAGGTAAGTGTGGGGTCCATAGCTGAAGCACATTCTGAACAATGTGGCAATGGGGTCTAACGCCCCATCACCACAGTGACCAAAATGTAAGTGTGGGGTCCATAGCTGAAGCACATATTGAACATTGTGGCAATGGGGTCTAACGCCCCATCACCACAGTGACCAAAAGGTAAGTGTGGGGTCCATAGCTGAAGCACATTTTGAACATTGTGGCAATGGGGTCCAAACCCCCATCATCACAGTGACCAAAAGGTAAGTGTTGACAAAGAAAGAGCTGCAACTGCCAAACTGCATGGATGATTCCTGGTCACAGAACAAAAAACACATCAGTGGCAAAGTAGTGCATGTGTCCCATTGCAACATAAATTGGGGGAGCCAAATACTGCAGTGCAAATAAGACATACCTTTGGCCATGTGCAGACAAACAACACCCATGGGGGCTGACACTGTCAACATTCATCAATGACACAATGACAGAAGTGACCATCAGAATGCAGACCCACATATTTGCACCAATGGGCACACAAATGCAGATACCCTGTGGAGACTGTAGATGTGAGGTGAACAGATACCATACCATGGCAGCAATGGGACACACTAACCATGATCATTGTGCTGACCGATGACCTAGGAGTCCCAGGGACAGCAGGGGAAACCCACCAAACTACATACAGCCAATGGCACACCCAAGATATGCCAATGCAGTGGTGCAGATGCACAAACACAAACAGGCAGACCCACACTGCACATCATACACAACAGGTGAGGGGGGGTGCCAGTGTCCCCAGGCAACCACACAACACATGAGGAGACCTGAATACCAATCATACAGATGTGCATACAGTGCCACACAAAGGTAACTCATGGATCCAAATCCCCTATGTGGGCAAGCAGGCATTGTCAGATGAGAGGGAGCACAAATCACACATGTCACACAGGCACGTAGGAACAGCAACTGACACAGCAAGACACAGACACACCACAGCACTACCCCCAGGGCCCCCACAATGTGGTGACCCTGGGCTGCATTACAATCCCACTGTGATGACAAAGCTAAATGTCGTTCACACTGTGAACCACAGTCATGTGTCCTGAGCAACAAACTACCATCACACCTACACAAGCACAAATCAATCAGCATGGCCAGTAAGCCAAGGCCAACATGGAGGCAGGGGCCTAGCCGGGCAACAACTCTCATCTGCACACACTCAACACCACACCCCTCGACCTCCAACAATGTGCAGCAGTGAAGCACACATGCACTGGTGACATTGCACATGCACCCATGACTATTCCAGGGTGGTGGGTGGGAACCAAGGTGCAGAAACACATCACACATGGCCACTCAACAAGACTCCTGAATGTCTGACACACTGCACACTACGCTGTACATGGACATGACGGCAATACCACACCAACCAATGGGATCCCAGCCACAGTCACACACCAATGAAGAAGCCAAGGTCACCCACAAAGAACACACATAGACAACAACCAACATTGCAGCCCGGACCCTGAGGAGTGCCAGCAGTCACACACACAACGTGTCACAATCACTGAAAGATAACACAAACTGGAAATCACATGACAGGGGCAAACAACAAGTGCCAAGGGGAAACCTGACTGTGACCCATCTGCGTCTGCACACAAACTCAGCCCTGACAGCAAACACACCTATGGGTGACACCCTGATGACCAGTAATGTGCCATGCACCCACATCACAGAGAACCCAGGGAGAAGACTTTGGGGGAACATAGGTCAACTCAGCAAGCATCACAAACAGGTACAACACTAGGGATCACAGCATGCACAGCTAAACGGAAGTGAACACACAGACATGCACATACAACACACACCTTGGGCGCAGGCAATGTCACAGGAGTACACACTGCCATGAGGGGACTCCACTCCTGTGTGAGGAAAGCTGTGTCATATGTTGCCTCAGTAGGGCCCCATCATGTCAGCTGAGCACTTGGTCACACAATCAACAATTAGCACCAAATGAGGGCTCCCGTCACATCAGCCTGGTCATGGAAGTGCCAACATAATCATCAGCACAGATCCAACACACTTGTATAGCAATGTTGCACTGACAACACGGATGAGTCCTTCCCCATTGATGCCCAAACCTGCATGTCCAGTGGAGATGGCCACACGGTCAGGGAAGTAGACAAATTGAACAATGGCAGGCACAACAGATGTGCAGGGGTGGAAGCCACAGATGTGAAATAGCTAATCTAAGTAGGAAATCCCATTGCCAAATACTGAACACATGACACCCTCAGATGCTGCTATGGATGACATGGATACACCACAGGATAGGACACTTTCCCCCTGGACCACATGGGTTCCTGCACAGTAACACTTCATTATCATGAGACCAAATATCACCATCACTGCAGCAAGGGCATGGTTAGCATCATCAACAACATGCACATCAGAAGCATAAGCACTAGAGAACAGAAAGTTGCTTTATTCAGCATATGTGTGTAATGAAAACAAAGTCCAGAAAAAACACAAAGGCCAATGGCCAGTCCATTGTCAAAGTCCAAACTGGGTGACAGTGGCAGATGTCACCCTACGCATGCCTGCACAAAACCAGGGACAATCCACTAGGAGGGGCAACCGGGGGCAGGCCAGGCACCGCAGGGACAGGATCAGGGCTCACCAGGAGGAAGCAGGGAAGGGGTGGTGGGTGCTGGAGAGCCACTGACAACTGCAGTGGAGGTGTCTGACATGGTGTGTGCCGGCACAACTGGGGGGCATGACTCAGATGTTGTGGGTGCCGGCACGACTGCAGTGGACCCTGCAGATGGAGTGGACAGGTCCGCCACTGCAGTGCCCAAGTCAGACAGGGTGGTAGTGGACTCCACTGCAGTGCCTACAACCAGGGGAGGAGAATGGGGAACAGGCAAGGTGGGCTGGACAGAGGGGGAGGACACCCTCACCACATCAGTGGCACAGACAAGCGCAGCGGGGGTGTGGTGCCGGGAGAGCAAGTGGCAGGGGAGAAGGCCGGATCCTCTTGGGGATGGTATATCTGTGGGTGGGGGAACCTGGGGCAGGGTGTGGTGGGGGCACCTGAGGAGTGGGGGCCTGAGGGATGGAGGAAGGAGACCTGGTGCCTGAGCTGCAGGGCGGCGGCGGGGTCTTGCTCTTACGACTCCGGGGGGACTTGCGGGTGGGGGCCTCAGTCTGTCTGCGCCTGGGGGAGGGTGTCCGGGGGCGAGGGGCACTCTGCTCCGTGTGGGTGGGCTTCCTCTTCCACCTGAATGCTGTATCAGCTGGATCGGAGGGGAAGAGGCCGAGGTCACTGAGGAAGAGCCGCTGGGTCTTTGGGGTTGCAGGTGAGGCAAGGGAGGGTGTTTTGGAGGGAGAGGCAACTGAGGACTGCGCAGTGCTCGTGGATGCGTGTGTGTGTTCCAGGGCCCCATCCCCTGTGAGTCTGGTTTCAGTCCCCTGACTGTGCGTGCGTGTGCGTTTTGTTTGTGGCGTGTGTGTCTGTGTGCTGGATGTGTGTGTGCTGTTGTGTGCCTGTGCCGGTGTGTGTGTGCTTGGGACCGGTAAGGTGCTGGGGAGTGTGGATGGAGCAGAGGCAGGAGGGGTGAGGGACTGTCTGAGGAGGGACACTGCTGCCATCAGGGAGGAGTCCATGGACCTATTGCCCCTCTGTAGGTCAGACATGCCAGATGAGATGCCCTCCATGAACGACACCAGCTGAGTCAACAGAGCGGTGTGCGCATGGAGGACACTCAGCATGGCTGTCTGCCCTACATGGAGCTGGGGTAGGAGGTACACAGACTCCTCACTCAGGGCAGCTGGGGACACAGGGGCAGGGGGTGCGGTGCCTGGCCCAAAGGAGACACGCTCCCGAACATGGGAGCCTCCACGGACCTGGGGAATGGGAGCCGATGGGAGGGCGGTGGTGGTGCTGGTGGTGGCGGGGACAGCAACACTAGCTAGGGTGTGGTGGCTGCTGACACCCGCCTCCATACGGGAGTCATCCTCCGAGTTGCTCTGGTCCTCAGCTGAGGTGGATGGTGCTGAGGACTCCTCGGTGTGGCTCCCCTCACCCTCCGTGCCACTGGGTCCCTCTGACCACTCCTCGGCTGCTGACCCAGTCTGGCTCTCCGGCTCCTCCTGGTCCGTGGAGCAGTCCCCTTCCGTGGCCGTGGATGTATCTGCAAACAATGGGGAAACAGACAGACATCAGTCACCTGCACCAAACGCACACACCACTGTGAGCACAGCACATTACAGAGCAAGCCCTGGCATCATTAGTTGTACATTACTAAAAGTGCCCTAACTGAACAGGAGAAGCCAATTGTCAGTCTTATGCCAACCATGGCACTCACATCCCACATGGCCTTGCACCCATCTGTCTGGTGTCTGTTGGATAGCAACACCCCAGTGTGGACACATGCACCAACTACACAGTAGTTGGACAGTGCAGAGGACACGGTGTAGCATGTGGACATGCACACATCACAACTCTTGCCACTGAGTCAGTACAGGTTTCCGGATGAAAGGGACGCCCAGAGTCAAATAGGATATGCATGTGATGCATACCAGCGACAGACACCATGATGCACCCATGTCCTGATAGCCATCGCCACAATGGTGTGCATGTAGCACATGTCACTCCCCTGCAGGATCACCAATAAGTAGACACATGCCATGGGGGAGGCATGACTGCTAAGTCATACATCACTGTCTCAGTGATGTATGACTTGGCAGCCAGACAACAACACTCTGCACTGTGTCACAATAGTAGGTCATGGGGAATGCAAGTCCTGGAGCTGCACAAGTGCACATGTACATCCCCCACACAACACATCATCTTAACCCTCATCTGTCCAGGTCATACCGATTGGACATATGGGAGACCTGTGACACTACCCTCTGAACCTGAGCCCCTCACAATCTGCTGTGAATGGGGAACAGCTGCCTGAACCTCACATTCGCATACCCAAGTCTGCACGGGCAGCTGATCAAACACCTATGTGACACACAAGTATCGTCTCCTATGGTCACATCTCCAGTGGCATGCTGAGCCCCTACCGAGAAACACCCCAGCAGTCCTGGCAACTAATCCACAGCACACTGACACAGAGGCAGACACCTGAGGGGTCAAATCACTGCGCACAATGTGTCAGCTGATACACGGGAGTGGGAGTACAGAGTGCATTGCATGGCCTGGAGTAGGCATGACTGTCCTGCCCCACATGAATGAGGGATGAGCCCTGGACAGTGGATAGCTGGCTATGTATGTGTGACACACGTAATCTGCACACTCCTGGGGCCCAAACATTGTTCCCACCCGCTGCATGGGCGTATGCCACATACCCCAGGCACATGTGGTGGCTCAGCTCAGCAAGTGGACCGCATATCAAAGCAACACGCAGATTACATGTCCGAACACAGGCGTTGTGTGAACAATGGACCCACCCATGATGCCCACAACAGAGTTAGGGAAACAGATGCTGTCCCCCACCTTTAGTGAAGCAAACTGCAAGGACACAGTCCCAAGTGACACAATTCCCTGAATGTAAGGGCCACACCTGGGTATCAGATGAGGAGTGGGCAGTGCACAATAGAGGGACATGGCTCCTGGACAACATGACTGCTGTACTGTGGCAGTTGAACCAGGCCAGAGGAGGGCACAAAGCATGTAATACAGAGTTCACAGTGCAGTCTTTGACTCACCCCCTCCTTGCTGCTGTCTGGCCTTCAGCTGCCCATCCAGGTCTGGAAACACCACCACCAGGATCTGGAGCATGTGGGGGGTCAGGGTCCGTGTTCCGCCCCTCCTGCGAGGAGGCGACAGCTTCAGCACCTCTTCTGGCAGTTGCGGATCCGGCGCTTGTAGACCCCCACGGACCGGACAGCCCGGACGATGTCCTTCCAGATCTCCTGCTTCCGATGGGCATTAACCTGTCAGGAAGACAAAGTGAAAAGGCCATTACTACACATGCAACATATCCGTGCATGACACAGTTGTATATACATGTCTCAATCACAGGGGCACATGATGTACACAGGCAGTGCAACGCTGCCCATGGACAGTTTGCCAGACGTCACTACATGGTATCATTGCATGGGAAGTAAAACCTTGTTCAAATGCACTGTCACTGCACCATACCTGTCCAGTGCATGTCACTACACACTATGGGGGGGTGACAACTACTCAGTGAGCCTGCTAGCCAGTGGCGTGCAGACTTTCAGCCTTGCTAGTCAGACAAAATGCACATTCAGAAAGGCAGTGCACAGAACACTCACCTGCTCCCCTGGTGTCCCATACAGCTTGCTGTACTGTGGAAGTAGGCTGTCCAGCAGGGCCTGGTTCTCCTCAAGGCTGAAGGCTGGGGCTCTCTCCACAGTACGTGCCATTGCAGGGTCCAGAGGGGCAGAGACAGCAGCAGTGCAGTGGCAGATGTCGTCCTGGAGCATGTAGTGCAGGCAAGTGAGCTCTCAGGGGAACAGCAAGCAATATATATGTGCTGGAGAGGCAGATACTGTCCCTTGTGTCCAAAGTGATAGGTCCAAGTCGTTTGCATCTTCTGAATCTGGCCAATCCATGGAATAGCAGCACCAATACACGCCCACGGCATCCTTCAAATCTTCAACTTCATGACATACATGATTTTGCAACATTGTTGTGGGTGACCAACTGAATTTCCAGCAACCGACTCGTTCGAATTTCGAAAACGCGTCCGTTGCCAGGCAAGGCCATTGTCAATGGGTGCGCACCGATCGGTCCATTGCGGTACAACGCGTACAGGGGTACAACGCGTACCCGCACACATTGAATGCAATGGGCCGGCCGGGGGCACCGATCGGTCCATTGCGGTACAACGCGTACAGGGGCACAACGCGTACCCGCACACATTGAATGCAATGGGCCGGCCGGGGGCACCGATCGGTCCATTGCTGATCAACGCGTACAGGGGCACATCGCGTACCCGCACACATTGAATGCAATGGGCCGGCCGGGGGCACCGATCGGTCCATTGCTGATCAACGCGTACAGGGGTACAACGCGTACCCGCACACATTGAATGCAATGGGCCGGCCAGGGGCACCGATCGGTCCATTGCTGTTCAACGCATCCCTGTACAAGTGACTGGCATATGTCACCATGCCTGTCTCAGATGGACATATGCCAGCCACAGATAGCTCCCAGGGAGTGAGGGGCACACCTACAACACGACAGCCTGTCCAAACTGTATGATAAGGCATGTAAGGCTGCATTTCCTATTGCGTGTATGTTGGTGTACATGTTGTCCTGTGGGTGTCACCTGGGGGCAGCCACCCCCAGGCTGTGCACGTGTTCATGGGGACAGGATCCTGGGTGTTACGTGTACATGACCACTGTGATGTGCAACTGTTCATATCTGTGCATGTGCCATGGTCACATTTCACGGTGGTGTATGTGTATGTCATGTCACATACCCCGTGAGTCCCATGTGGGACGGTATGTTTGAGCCAGGGTGTCCCAGTGGCACAATAGTGATGGTCCTCCACAGTCTGTGTGCATGTAGTGTTTACAATGTCTCTGATTTCATGTGCACAATGGGAGACAGTCTCCACATCCATGTTGTGTGTGCATGGACTTTGATGTTGTGCGTGTGTGTGTCACAGACGTCCATGTCTGTCCTGCAGTGGCAAGTGGGACCACTACCTGTGGGGGTCATAGTTGTTTTGCTGTGGTGTATACATGATACTCCATGTAATGCCAGTGTCCATGTGGCAATACAGGGTCCCTGGGAATGTACCTGTCGTTGAGCTGTGATGCCTGGGGCACATCTGTCCTCACATGTCACTGTGGGGGTGATTGTGACACGGCAGCAGGAGATGGGAACTGTGACACGGCCTCATGATATCCAATGGGCCAACCTGGGACTTATTGATGCCACTTGTTGGACCGTGATGACAAATGTTGGCCATGTATGTACCATACATGTCCTTACGGAACTGCACACTTCATGTAGTTGTGCCTCATAATGATGTATGTTGGGATTTTGAGTGTGTTCAATGCCGCATATGTGGGCTGACTGACAATCTTGCTTACTTCTCCTCTGCACTGCAGGGCTCCTGCTGTCCATCGACCATTCCCAGACCTGGCAACGATGGTGGAACGGGACAGCATCCGACGGTACCGCTTCACCAGGCAGCTGATTGAGGATTTGGCAGTGCAGTTGGCCCCACATTTGCAGCCAGGCTGGCCGTATCCTACAGCGCTGACCCCCAAGGTGAAGGTGATGGCAGCCCTACACTTCTTTGCCACCGGTACCTTCCAACATACTGTGGCGACTGCTGGTGGGATGTCACAGACCATGTTGAGCCGTGTGCTCCGCGATGTTTTGGTGGCAATGTTGCTATTCCTGAACCGGTACATCTATTTCCCTAGACTGCGACGACTCACTGACGTGAAGAGTGACTTCTATGCCCTGGGGAGGATGCCGCATGTCATTGGCTCCATTGATGGGACACATGTGGCTTTGGTACCACCACAGGCCCAGGAGCAGGCCTACAGGAACCGCAAGCACTACCACTCGGTCAATGCACTGGTGGTGTGTCTTGCAGATATGACCATCACACACGTGTGTGCCCGTTTCCCTGGTTCAGCACACAATGCCTTTGTGATGAGGAGTAGTCGCATCCAAAGGATGATGGCACAAATGCAGAACCAGCGTGCCTGGCTTGTCGGTGTGTACTGACTTTGTGCCATTGTGTGTGATCTGATCTGTAGTATTCCGCCCACTTTTCCAAGTCAGCTAATGTGCACTTGTCTGTCCATAGGTGACTCGGGATACCCCAACATGCCGTGGTTGCTGACACCCCTCAGGAACCCTGTGACACCAGCCCAGATGCGCTACAATGAGGCACATGGTCGGACCAGGAGAGTGATTGAGCGGACATTTGGTCTCCTGAAGAGCCGCTTCCGCTGCCTGGACAAGACCGGAGAGTCCCTCCCATATGCCCCTGCAAAAGTGTGCAAGATTATCATCGTCTGCTGCATGCTCCACAACCTGGCAGTGCGGAAGGAGTTGCCTCTCATCCAGGATGACAATGACCAACATCCGCCACCTGTGGAGGATCCTGGCCTGGACCACGATGCCAGTGATGATGATGATGATGATGAGGGTGATGTCCGCACACAGCTCATCACCAACTTCTTTAGCTGAATGTGAGTATCCTGAGGTGTCATGTCAATGATGTGAGTTGGCATGATATGTGTAGGTGGTGCTCTGGTGCTGTTGGAGTGTGTCCATGGGCTACTTGACTGGATGTGTGTTGCGATGTGTGCTTACAGGTGGGCTGTACTCCCCAACAGTGTTGACATGCTAACTTGGTTCTGGGTGGGTATCTTGTAACATGTATTGTGCATGAGTTTTGCTGTTCTGTCCTGTTCTCCATTGCTTTTGACTGTGTGTCATTTCTGTCCTTCACAGGGTACTTTCAGATTCGTTTGGTCAACTGTGTCCACCGACGACGTGATTGCACTTCCAGGGTGGTAGCTGTTGTGTCCCTACAGGTGATGTGCGCCACACCCATGGACTTCCTTCTGTCTACAGTTGTTGACTGTGTGCCCGCTGCCAGGTGGGATTACCTTGCATCTGTAGTGGTTACGACATGTTGCAACTGTGTAATAAACCTGTGCTTCACTTTGTGATGTGCGTTGTCTGTGGTCACACATTTGACTGCCATTTGCTTACTGCACCTGTGGGCTACTTGACTACAACTGGGAATGGGTGTGGTGTCTGTGCATTGCACCGTCTTCCCTGGCAACATCAGTGTAGGCAATGAGTCAGATGGCCTAGGTGTGTATGTGTTGTGTAGCCCTGGTGGTGTGTCTCCCTCATATGTGTCACGTTGCCTTTACTCACATGCCTGTGTTGTACTTGCTGTTGCAGTTCGCATACACAGTGTAATTTTGCAGTTCATCATCCCCATAACAGCACCCACGTTGGAATCACAACAGAGGCAAGTATGGTGTATTAGTGTGTTTATTGTGATACATTTGTGTGAATAGTGCATAGGATGGGTAGTGCTGTACATAAATCTTGCAATCAGAAGTTCCTAGGTGAATTGAAAGTCCTGGTAGACAAAATCCCCAGTATCGGGGCCACAGTTGTCTGAGACATTGGTCCAACTTGTACTCCCCATGCAATGTGTGGGAGTAGTGTTGCCGTCAACAGGGTGAACAGTCTGTGCACAAAGGTGAACATCCAGAACAGGTTCAGGCTTCCTGGGAGTTGCGCTTGGCCATCGGCCTCTCACTTGCCCCTCCTCGGACGACCCCTCTTCTTTGGGGGGGCCCCTCAAGTACAGGCTGCTGCGGTGCAGGGGACTCTCCGCCAGAGTCATCCTCCCTCCCTGTGGCAGTTGCAGTTTGTTCAGCACCAGATGTTGTTGGCACACAGGGAGGTGTGGACTGGTTGCTGTTCATCTGGCGGAGGCATTGTAAAATGTCCCTGTGCACCGCCGTCATCTCATGCAGTGCATCCCACTTGGACTCCACACGGGACATGTGTGTGTCCACGCGGGACATGTGTGACTCCACGTGGGACATGTGAGAGTCCAAGCGGGCATGATGGGCAGCCTGCTGCTGTTTAATGTCTCTGATGAGCCCCACTACCTGGCTGAGATCTCCGGTGCTGGACTGGTACGCATCAGCTATGCGTACCAGTTGTGGGTCATCATGCACACCAGCAACCTCTGCAAGCAGCGACCTCTGTCTCCCACCCCTCCCACCACCCCTGCTGACATGTGCAGTGCGTGCAGTGGCACGCACAGATGACCCTGGTCCACCTTGGGGGTTGGTGGTGGTGGTGGTGTCCATGGCCCCAGGTTGGTCCAGGGTCCCTGTGCTGGTGTTGCTCCTTGTTCTGTCCATGTCGGCAGGGATGGTATTTGTGGTGACAGTCGTTGGAGGGGTGGGTGCAGGGGTGCAGCTGGTGGTCCTGCTGGTGCTGCAGCTGGTGGTCCTGCTGGTGCTGCATGTAGACTTGCACCGGATGTGCCAGGTTGGTCTTCTTCGTCCGAGGAGGGCAGAGGCTGTACGACACCAGTGAGCTCCGCATCCTCTTGAGCCTGGGACTGGGACTCCTCAGCGTCTGCTGCTGTGTCCCCATCATCACCTGTTTTTGGGAGACACACACAATGTATGTTATGTTTCTGCAGGCATCAATGGTTGACACACCTGACAGTTTTGACTGTGCCTCTGGGTGCGGGCCTGTACATTGCATTGTCCTAAGTCGTCACAGTCAGGGGTTGATATTGGTGTGGCACATTGTCCTGCATTATTTGGGCATTTCTATGTATTTGTTGGGGTGTGAACATGGTCTGCATTCGTTGTATTTGGTTGACAGCCGGCCCTCCTTCCCACCCAGCCAGTCAGTTATCCCACCATGGACTGTGCTTGCATTGCAGGGAGTGGAAGTTGTCTCTCAGGATGTCAGTCAGTGGTGTCCTGCTGTTTGTTGGTGCACAGTTGCCAGCAGGGCCTTGTGCTCCCCACAGCAGTAGCCAGTGTCAGCCATCTTGTGAGTCCTTCTCCACTCCCTGTGATGTGAGCATGGTTCAGGGTGGTGTTGATGGGACAGTTGTGGGGGTGAGCTATGTCTGTGACTGTGACTCCCATCATGCTATTGCCTCCACCCCACTTCCCAGCATTCCCAAACTTACTTGCTTTTGTGGGGAGTTCAGTGTGTGTGGGTGTGAGGGCAATGGCAAGATGGCTGACAGTGGTGTCCTGCTGTTGGTTGGTGTGCAGTTCCCAGCATGCCCTTGTGCTCCCCACAGCAGTAGCCAGTGTCAGCCATCTTGTGTGTCCTTATCCACTCCCTGTGATGTGAGCATGGTTCAGGGTGGTGTTGATGGGCCAGTTGTGAGGCTGAGCAATATCTGTGACTACCACTCCCATCATGCTATTGCCTCCACCCCCTTCCCAGCATGCCCATGCTTCCTTCCTTTTGACTCTGCTTCCCTGTGGGGTGGGCTGGCTGTGCTGACAGGATGGCTGGGAGTGTTGTCCTGGCAGTTGTTTGGCTAAAAGTCCCAAGAGTGTCCCTGTGCTTCACACAACATAACCCAGGGTGGTGGTTCTTTGTGGGATCTTGAGTTAGGATGGGAGGCATTGCATTCTACCAGGTGGGTTCTGTGGAGTTTGTGTTGAGGGGGTGTGAGGGGAGGTGCTTGTGACTATGGTCAGTGCTGCAAGTCCTCCTTCCCACCCAGCCAGCCAGATATCCCACCATGGAACGTGCTTGCATTGCAGGGAGTGGAAGTTGTCTCTCAGGATGTCAGTCAGTGGTGTCCTGCTGTTTGTTGGTGCACAGTTGCCAGCAGGGCCTTGTGCTCCCCACAGCAGTTGCCAGTGTCAGCCATCTTGTCAGTTGTTTTCCACTCCCTGTGATGTGCGCATGGTTCAGGGTGGTGTTGATGGGACAGTTGTGGGGGTGACCAATATCTGTGACTACCACTCCCATCATGCTATTGCCTCCACCCCACTTCCCAGCATTCCCATACTTACTTGGTTTTGTGGGGAGTTCAGTGTGTGTGGGTGTGAGAGCAATGGCAAGATGGCTGACAGTGGTGTCCTGCTGTTGGTTGGTGTGCAGTTCCCAGCATGCCCTTGTGCTCCCCACGACACAGCAACAGTGTCAGACATCTTTGATGGGCCTTTCCACTCTCTGTGGGATGTGCATGCGTGAGTGTGAGCTTGCTGGGCCATGTGGTGGGGGATGTAGAGCTGTGCCTACGACTCCCATCATGCTATTGCCTCCACCCCCTTCCCAGCATGCCCATCCTTCCTTCCTTTTGACTCTGCTTCCCTGTGGGGTGGGCTGCCTGTGCTGACAGGATGGCTGGGAGTGTTGTCCTGGCAGTTGTTTGGCTGAAAGTCCCATGAGTGTCCCTGTGCTTCACACGACATAACCCAGGGTGGAGGTTCTTTGTGGGACCTTGAGTTAGGATGTGTGGCATTGCATTCTCCCAGGTGGGTTATGTGGAGTATGTGTTGAGGGTGTGTGTGAGGGGAGGTGCTTGTGACTATGGTCAGTGGTGCGAGTCCTCCTTCCCACCCAGCCAGCCAGATATCCCACCATGGAACGTGCTTCCATTGCAGGGGGTGGAAGTTGTCTCTCAGGATGTCAGTCAGTGGTGTCCTGCTGTTTGTTGGTGCACAGTTGCCAGCAGGGCCTTGTGCTCCCCACAGCAGTTGCCAGTGTCAGCCATCTTGTGAGTCCTTTTCCACTCCCTGTGATGTGCGCATGGTTCATGGTGGTGTTGATGGGACAGTTGTGGGGGGGGCAATATGTGTGACTACGACTCCCATGATGCTATTGGCTACACTGACTTGGCCAGCATACACAGAATTCCTTCCTTTCAGTGGTCTTCACTGTGTGTTGGTGTTGTTGTGGTGGCAACATGTCTGGATGTGTTTGTTAGTTCTATTTGTGCCACTGCCTAGCTGTAGTTGTAGTTGTGTTTGTACATGTGATGGCACGGTTGAGTGTAACTTTGAGATGGCATGTGTTGTGTTTCTCTGACTGACATACACATTTTGGGATGATTCTGTTCTGGTTGCTGTGTAATTGCTATGAGTGCATGGTTTGACTCTCCCCTTGACAGTGATGTGTGTGTGTATTGTGGCAGAATATTGTGTACATTTGTTGTGTACTCACCAGGCTCTGGGATGTTCTCTAGTCCATATACGCTCACTGGCGGAAGGATGGCCCGCACCTTCTCCTCCCAGGGCCTGAGGTATACTGGCTTGGCAGGAGGGCCACTGCCGGTGTATTGGCTCAGGAGGTAGTCTTTCTTGAGCAGGTCCCGTACCCTCCTGCGCACGTCATACCACCTGTTCTGGATGTCGGTCTTTGTGCGCAGACATGGTGATTGTGCGTTCACCCTGTTGATGATCCTCTCCCACATCTTGGTTTTCTGGGAGATGGGGGTCTGTTGGACCAGTGTGCCAAACAGCTGTGGCTCTACCCTGAGGATCTCGTCTACCATGACTTCCAATTCACAATCTAGGAACTTGTGATTCTTCTTGGGGGGCATGGTGATGGGTGATGATGGTGAGTGATGTGTGTGTTGGTGTGCAGGTGAGGGTGTGTGAGTGTGTGTTTTGCTGGGTGTATGTGAGGTAGGTATTTGTTGGTGTGCTGATGGTGTGTGGCTTGTGTGAGGGATGAGCTGTGGGTTTGTGGTTGCTGTCTGTTGGGTGCTGGCAGTGGAATGGCATTTGCAAAGGATCATGGTTGGGATTTGTGTCCTTTATATGGGTGGAGTTGTGGGTGTGTCTTTGTTCTCTGTCCCCACCCCCACAGTATTTATTGGCTTTGTAATTGCTTGTTTGGCCTTTTTTTGTGTCATTTTTCCTTTGTACTGTCTGTGCATGTTGGAAACGTTCTTGTGACCGAGTCGGACCCTGCATTTGTCTCGTACGGTGTTCTCCGTTTCGTTCACGCTGTGTTTGTGCAGTTTTCTATGCTGCGTACGCGTCGGTCGCGGTGTTTTGTGTTACTTCGGCTCGGTTTTGTATGCGTGTCGGTCGTACGGCTTGTCCTCCGTCCGACTCGGTCGTGGTTTTCGCGCCTTGCATCGTACTTTGCGGTTTGGAGTTCGCGTGTACGTTTCGGTCGGATTTGTTCCGGGTGCGTGTTGGTCGGTTCGATTCACGTGTTTTTCCGGCCGGATTGCTGTTTTCCGTGCGGCTCGGTCGTTCGGCTTGGGTTTGGTACGTGTCGGTCGGATTTTGCATGCTTTGCATCGTACTTGGCATGTCGGGCGCCACAGGTACGTGTCGGTCGGAATAAATTCCGGCTCCGACTCGGTCGGTGCTTTTTCCGCCCCGAATCGGAATCGACCCCATTGTTTTACCATGTTAATTCCCAAAGGACAATTCTGCTGCAGCTAAGGAAAAAACTGGTGAATGGAATTACACCAAATCTGGCAAAAAGGTAGAACTTTTCTCAGAAAGCATTTAGTTTGTGATTTGGTGTAAATCCATTCACCATTTTTTGAGAAATTAGTGTTTAAACAGGTGTTCAGAGTTGGCCCTGAAGGAGTTAAAAAGTTTGATATATATTGGACTGTTGGTGTCCAGTTATGCTCTGAATGCCCACTTTAAAAGAGACTAGTTAATCCTGGTTTGAGGGCCACAACCTGAACAATATGTTTGGGCCACTGTTATAGGACTCCAGGATATAGTCCCTGTGTCCTGACAAAGAAGTTAAAAATATATAAGGGGGCAGGGTGAGCACACCCTGAAACCCAGGGAAATGTGTGGGGGTATTCAAATGGACACCCCTTTAATTTGCTGGCCACAACATGGCCAACATGATGTGGCAGCCATTACAGGTCTTGGGGACATGATCCCCATTGAAATGCATACTCTGAAAGTCTGTTTCTGAGGGTCATAAAAAGCAGCACATATTGAGGGTGATAACAGATTTGAATCACAATATAAATAATTTGTTGGTGTACTATACTAATTTTAGGGACTGTGGTGTGGTCTAATGTGATTTTACCCTGTGAAGAAAATGCTGATCCTCTGCTGGGATTTGCTGACCTATGTTTGAGAGAACACAGTTTTCATTCATGATTTTCTCATAAAAGTTAGGGAGGTTATGGAAGGTGCTCCAGAAGCTAAATTGAGAGCACATTTTCTATTAGTTCACACTATCTTCCTTCAGCATGTGAGAATTAAATCTTATATTTTGAATAAAATATGTACTTCCAAAAGCAACAGAAGCCTGCCATTTTATCTCCCAGTGTTCTACTGCAGCTTCCCACAGTCATTTTAATGAACAACTAGAGTTCTAACATTCTGCATTTATGACAAAACTGTAGCACACCTTTAACCTTGATGAAATCAAACATATAACTTAAATCGTTACCTTTAGAAATTAACAAATTGAGGGGGTGTTTTGTCATAGAAATTGTGGTTAGTGCTCCAGAAGGCTAAAATGAGTACACATTTTCCATGATTTCTCAAATATATTTCTCATCAATGTCAGTTAAACATCGTGACATGCAGACCAAAACATGTACTTTCAATACCAGCAGCAGTCTGTCCGTTAACTCCCCAGCATTCTATTGCAGCTATACCACAGTGTTCTAATGAACAAACATTCTGTATTTATGATAGAAGTGTGGCAGACCTGAAGCCCTCTTTTTGGGATCAAATCTGTAAAATGTAAAAAAATAACAGTAGAGTGTTCTTTTTTGTCATTAAAATTATGGTTAGTGCTCTAGAAAGCTAAAATTAGAACACATTTTCTGAGCTCACAAATATCTTCATTAATTTCAGTAAAACATTCTGACATGCAGAATGAAACATGTACTTCGACTCCAGCAGCGCCTGTCCGTTAACTCATGTGTAACCAACTGCAAATTTACCAGAAAACTGTAATGAGTATCTGAAGTACTAACATTCTGAATTTATGAAAAAATATGGCACACCCGAACGCCATCTTGATGGAATCCAAGCTGTGAAACTGAAAGCATGTCCTACAGAGGATACTGCAATAAATGAAGAAATGAGTGATACATATTTTGTATTGAAATTACGGTTAGGTTTTCTGAAAGCTAGAATGAGGTCACATTTTCTATGAGTTCTCAAATATCTTCCTCATCCATATCAGTAAAATAATCTGGCATATAGAGTCAAACATGTACTTCCAACATCAGAAGCAGTCTGTAAGTTAAATCAACTGCAGCATCACCACAGACTTCTAATGAGCATCTACTGCCCTAACATTTTGTATTTAAGACAACAAGGCCCTTCTGAAAACCAATTCCTTGGAATTGGAGCTGTTAAATTAAAAGCTTTTCCAAAATAGCAGGCTGAAGTAAATAAGCACAGAGATATGAATGCAGGCATGAAACCAGAGGGTTAAAAATGTGAGTGAAGGTGTGAGTTTTTAGGAATTTGAGGTATAAAGTATTTTTATAGGAGCTAAAAATTGTTAAAGAGTGCTGTCAGACTAAGTACATCATCCCCTTACACATCTGTTTTCTCAGTCTACCCATCTTCCCAGTCACTTATCAGTTCCCTGATTATAAAACAGTAACAATTTGGTAGGAAAAATATTTATTGAAAAAACAAAGGTTAAAGTGATGTCATAATTAGGTGTTAAATTAAGGCAAAGAATATGTATAAAAACCAGAAAAAACTCTGAAACTGACCAGTTATGGTGTACTGTGCTAACTGTAACTTGTGCAACCGCCACGCACTGCTTATGACCACACATAGTACATTTCTGATCAATAATTTCATTGCAAATGTTGCAGATATTATCAATGATGTAATAGAAGATGTCAGATGTGGTGTTGTATGAATTGATGTAATATGTGGGGTTATTAGCACTGCATGGCGTGGGCACGAGTTATAGTTATCTTAGTGCACAAGTTATAGTTACCTTAGGGCACGAGTTATAGTTACTTGAGATATGTTGAATTTCCGTGGTTTCTTGAGTTTGAAACAATACACTGTTACTAAACATTTTACTTAACTATAACGTTACTTTAACCTTTTAACATAAAGTAATATTTTGTTGCAATAGGTAAGCCAACCCAATGGCCAGCCCCATGCTGCAAGGTTGGCCCTCAGGCCCTGTGGCCAACCTCCCCAGACTCTCAACCCCACACCACCCACAGCCTTTGGTGGTGCAGCGTGGAGTTGAACTTTCTCTCTGGTGCCGAGGATCCTATCACCTGGGGCCAAAACATATATATTAAGGAGAAGGAGGCTGCATGGACCCCTCCATGAGCCTTAATAGGCCCCTGGACCGCATACCCTGGGACTGAATTCTAAGGGGAGGGGAGCATGCAGCCCCTCCTCCACGAGCCTTATCAGGCCCTAGGAACCCCATCCCCCAGGGCCCAATTGCAAAAAAAAGTGAAGGCGGCCACGCAGCCCCCCCTTCCAGAAGCCTCGGTCTGCCCTGGGGACCCCATTACCAGGGGCCAAATTGAATTAAAATGCGGAAGGGGCCACGGGATCCTTAAGCTAACCATGTGATAAAAATGATAAGCTGCATGTATTTCCATGGGAACGGAGTAGCTGAACCTGCTTACCGAAGGATCCTGCCAATTGATTGGCCCATGGAGAAAAAATTCTGTTACAATGTTTTTGACATGCTTTCTTGACTTTTATATTAGTGCGTGTTCCTAGATAGACTCATGTCAGATTCTTTTGGCTTTTTCCCTTTACCTTGACCAGACCCTTGACAGTTATGACTACTACCCCTGAGGTCCAGTTATTTTGTTGATTAGAGAGATTGCTACCACAACGGTATGCTGATTTACTTGGATTGGATTTACTTTAATTTACTGGGATTCTGCTGAGTCTTATGAAATAGTCTTTATGAGAAGTTCTACTACTATAATTTGGCTTTGAAGCTTTATGCTCCTTTGATTTCTCTATTTTCCTCGAATTCAAACTCTTCATGGGTTCTTGGAATATAAACTCTAATCCTGATTTATAGAAAAAGAAACTTCTTTCCTTTATGGAACATGCTTAATGCAATTTATCATTTGATGCCTTATTTTAACCATTTTCTTTGATGAGATTTCTGTAAACTTATTTGATTGATGGACTTACTGAAATAAAGACAACAATAAAGAAAATAACTTTACTACTCTCCTAATGAGAAATAAAGCTTTTAAACTACAATCCAACTCTCATCATTGAATGAACTTAAACTGTGAATGAAATTTGAGTTTGAGATGTCTGTTTTGCTCCTTGACTCCTTAATACAACAATCAAAGGTCCATCACTGAGAAGAGAAACAAAGATTTAGCACAGAAAATGGTGCTTAACCCTGACAGATGGTAAATCAATGACTAGTGAAAGAAATTTTAAGTCCCAGGCCGCACTATCACTAACATCAGTAGAAAGGATAATGCACCAAAAATATATGCCTCTTCCAGGCAGGCGTAAAGTTAGAGAAAAGTTTTCCTTCCTGAAAATGTTTCTAACTTTGCATGTCTTCATTTCTGTGAAGCACACATACAAATGTATTAAAGTTTTGAACTATGTCAAAGCATAGTATTTTGTACTGGAAGCATCTCCTTCCGGTACAAAATCAATGCTTGACATCATGCACACACCATTGCACCATGGTGCAAAGGTGTGCATGGACAGAAGACAGCCTAAAATTCACCAGCACAGGGAGAGACAAAATCAGTGCCATATCTTACTAGATATGCCACTGTTCTGCTCTCTTCCTTTCACGCAACGCAGCAATGTAGATTTAGTTGCTCTGTGGCATTGCATGAATTATTTGTAATTTTGCTCCTCAATGTTGATTCAATAATGTGTTATGGATTATTTTCCATTCCTCAGTCACGTTTCCTACAAAAGACCTGGAAACAATTTCTCAGGTTCCAACAGTGACATCTCGCTCATGACAAGTGTACAGAGTGGGATTTTTCAGATGCCAGGCTTCAACAGGGAAATAAAACTCCTCAGAGTCTCCCTGTGTACAAGAATATTTATTAGGGCTTCTGTGAACAGGATTCCATGGTCCAGTATTAAGGAACTTTTAGACCTGGCACCCTTTACGTGGCTTTCCTCCTAACATTTTGTCTTCAGACCGCATGTTTTGATGACTTCATTTTTGCTGACCTTTGGACTCTGCGTACTTTACCACTGCCAACCAGTGCTAAAGTGCTTGTGCTCTCTCCTTAAAACATGGTAAGATTGACTTATACAGAATTGCCACTTTTAATTTACTTGTAGCGCCCTCGTAAAATGCAATACCTGTGCCCGAGGCCTGTAAATTAAATGCTACTAATGGGCCTGTGGCACTGAATGTGCCACCCACTTAAGTAGCACTTTAAACATGTCTCGGGCCTGCCATTGCAGCCTGTGCATGCAGTTTTAAACTGTCATGTTGACTTGTCACCATAAACCTTTTGCCAGGCCCAAACCTTCTATTTAATACATATAAATCACCCCTTGGGTAGGCTTTGGACAGCCCAGAGTGCAGGGTGCAGTGTATTTAAAAAGTCGGACATGTAATTTTAAGTTTCCTTTCCTGGTAGGGAAAACACTTACATTCGTTTTTCACTACTGCAAGACGTACCTCTCCCGTAGGATAACCTTGGAGTTACCTTATTACAGTTTATACCCGTAATTTCGAAATGGGAACAGGTGACCAGATCATGTTTGGTGTCTCTGGAAATGTAATGAAAAATCCTAACTTATAGTAAATTCGAATTTTAAATTACAATTTTGAAAATGCCACTTTTAGAAAGTTGCAATAGTAAAAAACCGGGCTCTATCCTTGCGCTCTTTTGCTGTCGCACTGCGATGAGCGGGAACAACTCCCTCCAAAATATCATGTTCATCCTGGTATTCAACAGTACTCCTTTTAAACCAACTTATTATTTGCCTTCATTTTTTCAGTCTTATTCTTGGTAATCTTCACCACAACGGAGACAGAAGGATAACATCTGTACGCTTTATTTAACATTTCTAATACATGCTGTACGCCATTCTAGGCTTTATACAACAGTATCAATAATCAATGTAATCAATCCATATATGAAATGAGCACTACTTATAATGTCCCAATGCATTTCGAGCCTGAGAGGCTCTTCGTCAGGGGAATCTAAAACACATAAAATGAACAATGTGACTAAACTAATTCAATGTAATTTATATCTATTATCAAAAAATCAACAAATTATTATTAAACAGTGATATACAAAAGCACACCTTCTACTTAAAACCCCTTACCCTCATTCATGGTGGCAAATGCAACATCCTACTGTCCTCCCATCTTACCCAGGCCTGCAGTCACTCTAATCTCTACAGCAATACCAGAAAACACCTGCTTACCCCTTCCTACTCGAGCTCATCTCACCTCATGTTATTCTTCTCATACCTCTCCTTGCTATCTCTCTCTCTTAACTCGCCATTAACACTCTCCTGCCTACTCATCACTCCCAGTCTTTCATCCTATCCCTCTATATTATGCAAATAACTCCCTTCATTTCCCTCTATCACTCGCTGTTTCCACATATATCGATCCTTATTCCCTTGTTCACCCTATACCTAGCTATTTACATATAACCACCTCCAGCAATCTCACCTCCTTTTGCTCATCTTCATAAAAAAAACGGCTCCTTCATGCTTCTGAATTGTTAACCCGTGAGTTTGTGCTTGCTTCCTCTTAAATGCCGTCAACCAAACTCATTAACTGCCTCCACGTGACCGCTTCCCCCACCACCTCCTCAAGATGTTTTCAAAGGGCTACACCTGAACTCTCCGCCTAAAAACTTCAACACCCATAATGCACTGCCTTTTCACAAAAAACCTGAACCGCTACCTTCTCATAAATCTCCAACCCTCACGAGACTTAACTAAAAAGTGCTGAAAGAATACTCCTCAATGTCTCTAAAATAATACTGTCAGTAACATGCTATGCTATCTTACATAGCCCTTGGGTCACTGTAACTACACTACGTAACTGTGCTCAATAAAAAATAGACCTTTTGCAAAACGTGCTTTGGAACAAAAATACAAACTGAAAATACATGAATCAGCAACACCTATTCATATTAAATGTCAAGAGATAAAACAGTCCTTTTCATTTCATAATTGCGCTGTCTCCGCGGTGACGAACTTAATCTTGTGGCTTTCTCCAATCTTCCATCACATATGTATGACCACCGGGGTGCAAAAACTCGATGAGGCGATGATGCATCAAGCAGAAAAAACAAGTTGAGTATGCACTCCTTCTCTTACAAAAGACACCATGCTTAAATGACTTAATTTAAAGAGTGCGTGCGAACAGTAAGGTGGATCACCCTAATCCACTTATTGATACTGCAATAGTAAAAAACCGAGCTCTATCCTTGCGCTCTTTTGCTGTCGCACTGCAATGAGCTGGAACAACTCCCTCCAAAATATCATGTTCATCCTGGTATTCAACAGTACTCCTTTTAAACCAACTTTTTATTTGCCTTCATTTTTTCAGTCTTATTCTTGGTAATCTTCACCACAACGGAGACAGAAGGATAACATCTGTACTCTTTATTTAACATTTCTAATACATGCTGGACGCCATTCCAGGCTTTATACAACAGTACGGCGAATCAATCCATATATGAAATGAGCACTACTTATAATGTCCCAATGCATTTCGAGCCTGAGAGGCTCTTCGTCAGGGGAATCTAAAACACATAAAATGAACAATGTGACTAAACTAATTCAATGTAATTTATATCTATTATCAAAAAATCAACAAATTATTATTAAACAGTGATATACAAAAGCACACCTCCTACTTAAAACCCCTTACCCTCATTCATGGTGGCAAATGCAACATCCTACTGTCCTTCCATCTTACCCAGGCCTGCAGTCACTCTAATCTCTACAGCAATACCAGAAAACACCTGCTTACCCCTTCCTACTCGAGCTCATCTCACCTCATGTTATTCTTCTCATACCTCTCCCTGCTATCTCTCTCTCTTAACTCGCCATTAACACTCTCCTGCCTACTCATCACTCCCAGTCTTTCATCCTATCCCTCTATTTTATGCAAATAACTCCCTTCATTTCCCTCTATCACTCGCTGTTTCCACATACATCGATCCTTATTCCCTTGTTCACCCTATACCTAGCTATTTACATATAACCACCTCCAGCAATCTCACCTCCTTTTGCTTATCTTCGTAAAAAAAACGGCTCCTTCATGCTTCTGAATTGTTAACCCATGAGTTTGTGCTTGCTTCCTCTTAAATGCCGTCAACCAAACTCATTAACTGCCTCCACGTGACCGCTTCCCCCACCACCTCCTCACAATGTTTTCAAAGGGCTACACCTGAACTCTCCGCCTAAAAAACTTCAACACCCATAATGCACTGCCTTTTCACAAAAGAACCTGAACCGCTACCTTCTCATAAATCTCCAACCCTCACGAGACTTAACTAAAAAGTGCTGAAAGAATACTCCTCAATGTCTCTAAAATAATACTGTCAGTAACATGCTATGCTTACATAGCCCTTGGGTCACTGTAACTACACTACGTAACTGTGCTCAATAAAAAATAGACCTTTTGCAAAACGTGCTGTGGAACAACAATACAAACTGAAAATACATGAATCAGCAACACCTATTCATATTAAATGTCAGAGATAAAACAGTCCTTTTCATTTCATAATTGCGCTGTCTCCGCGGTGACGAACTTAATCTTGTGGCTTTCTCCAATCTTCCATCACGTATGTATGACCACCGGGGTGCAAAAACTCGATGAGGCGATGATGCATCAAGCAGAAAAACTTTTAGAAAGTTGGCATTTTCCTGCCTTAGCCATTTGATGCCTGCAGCCTGTCTCTGGGTCACATGACTGGGTGTAGTTGACAGTTGAGCTCTGTGTATTCTTCCTAGACAGCCCCACACAATAGGGAGCTTAGGTGTGTCTGGATGGGCCATCACTGGCAGGATGCGAGGGAGTAGCTGAGCACAGCCCCACTTACTCTTGAATAGACTGTGTCCTGCCTCCACATAAAGGGCTGAATATCCTCTGTAGTTAGTCTGGAGCCAGGAAGGCAGGGCATCTGTGCCCTACTGCGCAGACCTGCTTCCCTCTTGCCTGGGTGAGAAGGACTGGACCTTCATCTCTTGAACTCAGAACCCAGAGTGACTCCATGGGCTAGTTGGCTGCCCTCCTGATCCAAAGCCTCAGGGACACTGCAGGCTTCCAACAACCTTGCAGATGGACTCTGCCATCTGTGAGTTTACCCTGCCAAGTGGTGCCACCCCAGTTCTGGACCCTTGGAAGGGGGCTTAAGGTGCTCTCTCAGCCCTTTGGATCCAGCGGAACCAATGCATCTCCTTTGTTGCATGGCACAACCCCGAGCAGAATCCATGCATCTCTGCTGCTGCATGGATTGGACCAGTTGTAAAGACCTGCACCACTTCTGCAGCCCACCACAGCTTTGGAACCGCCACTGCACAACACATCTTCTGTGCAGGCCCTCACATTCCTTGTCAACTGCAGCCTTGACGATGATGACGGACTCCACATCATAGCCTCACAGCTCCTCAGAACCGACCCATCGCCCTGACTGTGTGCTGCATCTTCGATGCAAGCTCCGTCAATGGAATCCTCAATGACGACACAGCCCCTTGCATTGCATCCTCTCTGCATTTCGGAACCGATGCATAGCTTTGGCTGCGCAAGGCATCTTCTATATGGATCCTCGCAACGGTCAGCAAACCAGGTTTTAAGGTACTCTGTTCAGCAGGTCTAACTATGTTCTTGCAGCCGATCCATGCTCCATCGCGGATGGCCTGAACTTGTGACTTTGTCCAGGTCCAGCGCGACCAAACATCCACAGTTAGCACTTTGCGCTGTTTGGTGCTATTTTTACTAAAGCCTTCAAAATTGCATATCTCCGGTTCTACTGATTGGATTTTTGTCATTTTGGTCATGTTTTATTTTTAAAAAATCACTCTATTTTTCTAACTTGGTGTGGGATCTTTTTTGTGTGGTGGTTTTACTTTATTACTGTTTGAAGTGTTGCACAAATATATTATACATTGCCTCATAGATAACCCTGACTGCTCTGTGCCAAGCTAGCAGAGGGTTGCGCACGGGTTAATTTAGGGGTGCCTTGTGCCTCACCCTGACAAGCATTGTGGTTGTGGCTTGACGAGGGCTCACACCCCAGTCAGTCCACAACCCAGTTTCTTACAGGGACCAGTACCATTTCAATAATCATAAAATCAGGAAATGCAGAAAGTTTAAAAAATAGACTCAGACAAGGGAGCTTAGCACTTTGTTGTATATTACTAGTTCTTCTGATATTCATGATGTCACCGTACCACTAGTATAAGCAATTTACTCTTCCTTCCACCCTTCACTCATGCAACTCACCCTGCTCTCCTTCACACAATGTCCATATGTTTTGTTCGGTGAAATGGGCATTGTCTTTAGACCAATGCAAGTATTCAGACTCCTTTGTGCCTGAGTGCTTGTTTAGAGAGGCATACAGAACCAAGGGGGCATGCTCTGAAGGCATTGTCCATTGTATCATAGGAGGAGAGGGTGAGGGCATGAAACAATTACTGTATACAATAACTACACCCCAGTCTTTGCAGATGGCATAGGAAGAGGTGTCCATGCTGCACTTTTAGTGTGGTACTCATTGGTCATTTCTTCCTCCTCTTGCATGCATCCCTTCCCTCTTTGTCTCTGATAACTCCATTGCCCCATACATGTTCCCCCTCCACCACCTTCTCCATCTCCAACACATCCATTTCCTCAACAACTCCTGTACATACTCTGCCCTCACACTTTTTAAGATATCGACACACTTGGGAAAGGAAAAAAAATCCTCTCATGTGATGCTCGATCAACCACTATTTCACTGGATTCAGGGGGATCAGAATTGTGTGGGGACTAAAAATGCAATAGATGTGGAGGATTCATCTTCACTGAAAGTCCTACTGGGTCAAAATATCTCACACACTGCTTGGGCTTGTCAAGGTCTGCCAGGGACTCAAATGAAAGTTTACTTGTTTAAGGGGCGATGCTGCCTAATAGTCCTCCTACTACCCTGTCCAACCAACTACCGCTCTTCTTCTGATGCCCTTCAAGCGCTATCTCATGTTGAACATTCTGGGAAATGTGTCAGATGCAATTTTTCCCACCTTCGACTCCTTCCAATCTGTTCATCACTCCCACTCAAAGGGGTGTTTATTCCACTCCCTAAATGCATTTTATGTTGGAAGAGCGAAACGTTTTGCCATCAATGAATGTAGCAGGAAGAATTTTCGCTTCCTTGAGCAAATAAGAGGATATTCTGTACCTCATGGAACGCCTGTCTCACAGGTGCAAGATCTGTGTTTTCCTGTGACTACTGCTTAGAAAACAAGTTTATTTGCAGCCCAAATTAGAATAGCGATATATGAGGAATACTCACCTCTAAGGTCAAAATGTCCTCTTGTGTCCATCGATAAAGCAATGGTCATCGGTGCTTTATCCACATGCCCTCATGTCCTTGAAAACATTTCAGAGGCGACTCATAAAGGCATGTAAAGAGTATGTAGAAGAATACTGCTGTAGAACTCTGTTACATACCTTCATTCATGTTACCCTAAACATCTAAAATTGGAATAAAATGAGAATATTCAGCTCATATTCATGTACAATTAGAGAGGAATGTGCCTTATTTTCACTTTTACTAATAAGTACTTAGATGCTTGAGGGGTGATTCAGAAAAGTGTGTAAAGAGTACGTAAAAGAGTGCTCCTTTACTACTTTCCGTACGTAAATGCTTTTGTGAATCGGCCCCAGTAAGTACGGTTTACCAGAACACTAGGTGAAGGCATCACTTTTAAGGATTATTATTTACTTTCCTCTATGAGAGATAAAGGTGATTCTGTGTGCCTGGAATATTCAGGAATAATGAAAGCAGTAGTAAGGATTCAAAACGCTATCTTTGTTAGCGTGATGAGGACAATCAAAGGGTGCTCTGGAAGCATCGTCCTGGCCGAATTTACAGCTGCAGAAGTAATTGAAGGAGACCAACAGAAAAGCGTCATGCATTATAGATCGTGGAACACAAAGCTGGACGTGACCGAAGCATGAACAGGGACACCGCTTCTCCCAAGAGGCATAGTGCCATTATTGGCAACCTCCCCACCCACAGTCTGAGCATGCATGAATAAATAAATACACAACACAACTTTTGTTATGGGAAAATATTGCTGCAGGTTTATTCCATACAAAAGTATGCAATATGGTGGGTTATCTTACGGGCGATCCAAGGGCAGGCAGCTGTAACCAACCTATGCTGCCCTGCCCGCCTGACGAGCCAGCACTGTGGGTAACCCAATCAGTGCTACACCTTTTGGGTGATCCTCTTCCCGGATCACGTGACACATTGGTCCCTTATTACTCACGCCCCTTTCAGGGCGGAGCGTAGCAAGGCAAGCCCCCGGTTGGTCAGGCCCCCAACCGCCCAAAGGACTAACGGGCGCTGTCGCGGTTTTCCAGGAACCTGCCCTGAGGCTCATGGGATTTGGCTCTAGCACCCCTATTGTGCTCGTGCAGAGGTACCCTTCTGTACCCATCTGCTTCCAGATCGCCCTGTAACTCCGCCTGCAACACAAAAGAAAACATTAAAACATTCTATGTACCCTGCCCGCCAGCCTGCACGCTGGGTATGCGGTAGGGTGGGAGACGGCGTGGCTGGCACAACAGAGGACGCCAGGAAGGCCGGGGGAGGCATAAATACCCTCC